>VDFB02025891.1:0-47540 GCA_007258455.2 Sequoia sempervirens
AATCATTTGAAGGGAGAAGTAGAGTGTAAAGAAGAGTGAGCAGAGTGTGAAGAAGTGTTCATGTGCTTAACTAGAACTGTAATCAGGCATTAGCAAGTGCTATTTTCTCAATTCAAAATCCTACGGATGTAATCCAAATGTTTCTATAAGACATTATGTCTTCCTTTGGGTAGTAAGCCTTGTTGTATTTGAGCAGTGAGCTCTAGGTAGTGTTCTTGAATGCATGTGCATTCCCCATTTATTCTTCTTTATACTTTTAATAGGGTATAATCTTGTGGACTAACCTTCACCGTGGTTTTGACTAACCTTCACCGTGGTTTTTCCCCTAACAGAGTTTCCACATAAAAAATATCGGTGTTATGTGTGTTTCTAATGTGTTGATGATTTATGCTTCAATGGTTACTAATCATTTTTGAGAATAAGGTTAATAAGTTTAATAAGTTTTAATTTTCGTGACAAATGATTCACCCCCACTCTCAGTTGTCTACCCTTGTGTTGACAACAATTGGTATCAGAGCAAGTTCCTTGGAAGAATTTTAATAGATTGAGGTGATCCAAGATGGTGACATATAAGAAGGATAGTCTAAGATTTTATGGAACAAATTATTCTCTGTGGAAGACTCAAATGGAGTGTCATCTAAGATGCATTGGTGAACCCTACTGGAACATTACAATGAATAGGTATGTTATCCCATAGAATGGTCCTTCTACTGTTGTTGAGATTAAGAATGTTGAATACAATATCAGGGCTAAGGAAGCAGTGTTGAGTGATTTGACTTCTTCTGAGATGACAAATGTTATGGATCTAAAGATTGCTTATTAGATTTGGAAAAAGTTGGAAACTTTGTATGAAGGTGATTCTCATGTGAAGATTGCTAAGTTGCAAAGCTTGAAAGGGAAATATGAAATGTTGAGAATGGGTGATGATGAGAACATTACTTCTTTTATGCATAGAGTGAATGAACTTGTGTGTAGTATCAGATGTGTTGGTGGAACATTGGATGAATCAAAAATTGTTGCTAAAGTGCTAAGATCCTTTCCTATTGCATACAAATCCAAAGATACTACTATTGAGGAGATACAGATTGTTACAAATGTAACCAGAGATATGTTGATTGGTAAGCTTACTACTTTTGAGTTAAGTGAATTTGGTGATGCTCTTCCTAAGACAAAATTTCATTCAAGGCTACTATCTCTGGGAAAGATAAGCAAATATATGATCTGGGAGAAAGTTCTTCTAGAAAGATATTCAAGTATGAGGAAATGAGAGAGATTGAAGAAGAGGAAAGAAAATTAGACAAGCTTGAAGCACTTATTGTCAAAAGGGAAGCTAGAGGAGAAAGTAAGTATAAAGATCCTATTAAATGTTTTTCTTGCAATAAGATGGGTCATTTTGCATCAAGGCGTCTGAAAGAGTTCTTAAGCCAAGACATAACAAGCCTAGATTCCAAAGAAAGTGTTATTATGTTTTTGTTGAAGGTGTGACAGATGATGAATCTGATAAAGGGAATGTAAGCGAGGATGAATGGGTATTTAATGCTATCAAGTAAAATGATCCAACCCCTACTAATTTGCTAGTTGCAAAAATGTGGAGAAAGCTCTAGCATCCATATTTGAAGAAAAAGATGAATGGGTGATTGACAGTGGATTCTCTCATCACATGATAGGTGATAAAAGTAAATTTGTGAGCTTGGAAAAGTATGATGGTAGTGTTGTAAGATTTGGTGATGACAAAGCTGGTGTAATCCATGGCAGAGGATCCATTTCTCTTGATGGTAAGCATAATATTGATGATGTCCTATATGTGGAAGGTTTGAAGCATAATCTCTTAAGTGTTGGATGGATGGTTGACAAGGGATACAATCTTCAATTCAAGGATGGAAAGTGCAGAATATTGAGGAGTTCCATAGATGTGATTGCATCAAGTACAAAAACAAAAGGTAATATATTTCACCTAAATGTTGCTAGTAAAAGTTGTCTGATTGCTCAAGTTGATGAAAGTTGGTTGTGGCATAGGAGAATGTGTCATGTAAACTTTTATAATATTATCAAGATAAGTTCTACTCAGGCTATGAGAGATCTTCCTAAGTTGATAAAACCTACTAATACCATATGTAAGGAATGTCAGTTAGAGAAGCAAACTATAATTTCATTCCAAAGAAAACAACATTGTTCAAATGAAGTGTTGGAGCTTGTTCATACTAATTTTTGTGGTCCTTCTAGAATCAAAATTTTACAAGGAGATGGGTATTTCATGCTACTTATTGATGATTATTCTAGAATGATGTGGGTTACTTTCTTAAGGGAGAAATCTAAAGCTCTAGAGAAGTTCAATATTTATAAGGCTATGGTTGAGACAAAGATAGGTTTAAAGATTAAATGTCTAAGATCGAATAGTGGTGGTGAATTCAATTCTGATGAGTTTAATTCTTTTTGTGAAGAGCATGGGATAAAGAGCAATTATCTACCCTATGGACCCCTTAGTAAAATGGAGTTGTGGAAAGGAAAAACAAGACAATTCAAGATGCTGGAAGGAAATGTTCTGCATATCTATTGGAGAGAAGTTGTGAGTACTATTGTTTACACTCTCAATCAAGTACAAGTCAAAGGTGATACTGGTAAGACTCCTTTTGAGCTATTGTTTGGTCATAAGCCTACTATTAGATACTTCAAAATCTTTGGAAGTAGATGCTATATCAAAAGAGATGAAGATATAGGAATGTTTGATGCTAGAAATGATGAAGGAATCTTTCTTGGTTATTCTACTAAAAGCAAGGTCTACTGGTGCTACAATAAGAGATTGAGGAAAGTAGTTGAAAGTGCTAATGTCAAGGTTGACAAAGACATAGTCAGACCATCCAGAACCTATGGATATGATTCAGATGATCAGAATGATAGTTCGGATAAAGGAAAGAAAGTTCAGACTTCAAGTCAAGTTCATATCATTCTGGTGAATCAAGAAAATCAAGAGGAAGGAACTAGTGCAAATGCAGAAGAGAGATCACAAGTTCCTAAAGTTCAAGAACATCCTAAGACTCCAAGATATATAAGACTAAATCATTCAGAAGATCAGATCATAGGTGATAAGAACAAAGGTGTTCAGACTAGGAGAAAATTTGTAGAAGAATACTATTTGATTTCAAAGACTGAGCCTACTAATGTCAATGAATCATGTAAAGATGAACATCATTGGGTAGAAGAAATGAAAGAAGAACTAAAACAGATTGAGAAGAATGATACATGGATTCTTGTTCCTAGACCTAAGGACAAAAATGTAATTGGAACTAAATGGGTCTTTAGAAACAAACTGAATGAGCAAGTTGAAGTTGTTAGAAAAAAAGAAAAACTGGTGTGTAAAGGATATTCTTAAATGGAAGGAATTGACTTTGAAGAAACTTTTTCCCCTATTGCTAGGATTGAAGCTGTGAGACTATTTCTTGCTTATGTTGCTTATAAAAACTACAAGGTTTATCATATGGATGTCAAGTCAGCATTTCTAAATGGTGAATTGGAAGAAGAAATGTATGTTGAGCAACTTTATGGATTTCAATTGATTGATCAGGGAGATATGGTTTGTTGGTTGAGGAAAGCACTGTATGGACTCAAGGAAGCCCCTAGAGCATGGTATGCCAGATTGGACAAGTAATTGTTGAAGCTTTGGATTTAATAAAGGTACTACTGATAGTAATCTATATTTCAAGATTGATGATGATAAAGATTTGATTATTGAAGTCTTTGTTGATGATATCATTTTTGGAGGAGATGATAGTTTGTACATGAAGTTTGTTGTTGAGATGTAAAGTGAGTTTGAGATGTCTATTATTGGAGAGATGAAATTATTTTTGGGGTTGCAAATTACTCAGTTAGATAAAGGGATCTTTATATCTCAGTCCAAGTATGTGAAAGAATTGCTAAAGAAGTTTGGTATGGAAGATTCAAAGCCATTTGGTACACCTATGGTGATTGGATGTCAGTTGACACAAGATGGTGATTCTCTGAAAGAAAATTAGACTAGATACAAATCGATGATTGGTAGAATTCTCTATTTAACTCAAACTAGACCTGATATCATGAATGTCGTATGCATTGTTGCAAGATTTCAAGTTGATCCTAAGGAATCTCGTGTGACTGTTATGAAAATGATTTTCAAATACTTGAAGGGGACAGTTGATTTTGGCCTATGGTATCCTAGAGATGATGACCTTACTTTGAGTACCTTTACTAATGCTGATTGGGTAGGAGATGTGAATGATAGAAAGAGTACTAGTGGGGGTGCATTTTTCTTAGGAAAGAAGCTAATTTCATGGTTAAGTAAGAAGCAAAATGCCATTTCTTTATCTACTATAGAGGCATAATACATTGTTGCTTCTAACAATTATACTCAAGTATTGTGGATGAAGCAAATGTTGAAAGATATCAGAGTTGTGTAGGATGAACCTATTGCTATAGTCTATGATAATTCAAGTGAAATTAACATTTCTAATAATCTAGTGCTGCATTCAAATACCAAGCATATATCTATCAAATATCACTTTTTGAGAGAGAAGGTGAGTGAAAAGGAAGTCAGATTAGAGTATGTGCCTACTAAGGAACAAATTGCAAATATCTTTACCAAGCCTTTTCCTAAGGATACTTTTGAGTATCTCAAAGGGAAGTTAGGGGTGATCACCCCTCCTAATCAAAACTTTGATGCATTGACTTGCATCAATCTGTGCATTTCACAGTCATATCTTGATCCAAATTGATGTTGTTGTCGTTGTTACTCAGGGGGAATAGTCATATGTTCAGATATGTGGTTTAGAGCTTGTGTGTATCTTTGTCATTGATTTCAAAGGGGGAGAAGAGTCATGTGAAAAACTTTGTAGGGAGAAGAGTCATGTGGAAGAGTTGAGGAGAAAAGAGTCAGAACCTAAGGGGGAGTAAGTGCCAAGAGGTAGTTGCATTGATGGTGTTTTTCACATCCTGTGTTGCCATCAATTCCAAAGGGGGAGATTGTTGGATGTTTCTGATATGTGGTTTTCATTGATGTCAACACTATTGGACTTTAAGACATTAGAAGTTGTATATGTCAAGGATATTGAGAAAATTGTAATAAAATGAGTTGCAGGTTGTCAGTGATGCAGTGAAGTTTTGTATGTTGGCTAGCTTAGTACGTTGATGATAAAAGGTTGTAGATTAAAGGGTTTATTTTTTAGTAGATCTAGTTTATCCACATTAAGTTTCAGAGATCTAAATGAAGATTTGATCGAGTTATGAGGTGTTGTGTTCTGATAGTTTTTCTATTGCTTTAGTTGGTATTCCTAAATAAAGATGATGTGATTCTAGTAAGTTAAGTTGTTGTGGATGCTTCTCTGTTGATTCATGATGTCTGTGGATGTTTTTAGATCATTCTCTATTTGTGTTGCACATCTACATTGATCGTTGTGCTCCCGATTGGTGATTTTCTCTTGTGTGTTCATGTTTTTCATGTTCATGGCCAACAAGGTGATGGTAGCGTGTTGTGGATCTTCATGGAATAATTTTTGAAGGTGTTTCATCTTTGAGGATTTTCTTTTGGGACTTCATTATGTTGTGGCTAACATTGGTTGATTTGCATTGATAATTTTTATTGATTTGGGCTGATAGTTTGCATATGTTTTATTATTTTGTTGAAGCCGACTTGTAGCGATGTAATCTCTTGATGTGGATATATATGTGATTTTTTATTCCATTTGAAGGTGTGTGTGTGTAATATGTGTGAATAATGTCCTAATCATTCAAAGGTAGAAGTAGAGTGTGAAGAAGAGTGAGTAGAGTGTGAAAAAGTGTTCATTTTCTTAACTGGAACTATAATCAGGCATTAGCAAATGCTATTTTCTCAGTTGAAAATCTTGTGGATGTAATCTGAATGTTTCTATAAGATAGTGTGTCTTCCTTTTGGCAGTGAGCTCTAGGTAGTGTGCCAAAATGCATGTGCATTCCCCATTTATTCTTCTTGATACTTTTAATAGGGTATAATCTTGTGGACTAAGGCCCACCATGGTTTTTCCCCTAATAGGGTTTCCACGTAAAAAATCTTGGTGTTATGTGTGTTTCTAATGTGTTGATGATTTATGCTTCCATGGTTATTAATAATTTCTATGACAACTAATTTTCTGCCTCTTTCAGTTCTTTTCCCTTGTGTTGCCAAAAATACTGGCATGTGATAGCCATTTCATTATGCAAACAGAGGGTATTAATGATCTACTCTCTGTAGGTGCAATCAAATTGATCTCCATGCGTGTGGAGACTGAATTTTTGGTAATCATGAAGTATGATATGAATATTTTCATGCACTTGGGAAAAGAATAGTGACAATACGCATACCAATGAATTATCGAGTTTGCATGTGTGTTTTTCTTTGAGAATTGATGATTGATATCATCACATTGTTTAATAAATAGAAGCTGAAAGTTGTTATTTCTACCATTGCAATTAGTTGTCAAGTCCTTGAGTTTGAGTGGAGAGCCAAGGTTACAAGTGTAAATTTTCTAGTAGCAGGATGAGTGAGTTTGGTGCTTCATCTATTTTGGTACGAAGGTCTTCTTGAATCAATTCATAGAGAGAACATGATGAAGACCCAAAGCAAGGACAATGCGCTGATGAGGATACCCAGGGTAGGGGATCTATACCTATCACTTCTAGGTGTCACTATCATCCAAAAGGCCAGACCATGAGCTTGGAGGTAGCAAGAGCAAAAGGAGAAGAAACTGTTGGGCCCTCTAGCAGAATTCAATGGAAACTTTGATATGGTCATGGCTCTTTTGGATGACAAAACTTACCCATTGACATCACAAAAATCTTGTTGGAACCAAAACGAAGACCAATTGTAGCTAATATCTCAAGACCTTGGGTCGAGTTCCATCTCTTGGAGTTGAGGTGTTATATGTTCAGCCTTTAGCAGGCAAGACTTTGAGTGGGCATGATGGGGTTATGCTAAAACAAGACAAGGACAAGGAAAGAGTTGAGGTCTCATCTCCAACCCTCATTATGAAAAGTTGGAGTGTGTACCATGGTGTGTGTGCTAGTGGTGGAAGGTCTTCTATGGTGGTTGCTTTTTCTCTGTGTTGGATGCTAACTGTGTGCCCTCATGGTAGTATGAATGTCTGATTTTCTACTTACATGGAAATTGGGGGAAATTTTGGTGGTACTTTATTTCTCCTCATGGTGGTTGTTGCAATTGTGGTTTCCTTGTTTCAGCAAAATCATCATGTGGGGAATTTTGAAATGCAATTGAAATTTGATGTGAAATGAAATTTTGTAATGTAATTGGATTTCAAGCCAGAAGCTTGTCTGCTCCCTTACTCTATAAAAGGGAATTCAGGGCTCATTTTTAGGGGTTCTAACTTTTTGAGTCCTTTAGGTCCATTATATGAAAAGGGTAGAAAAGATAACAATACTAGGAAACATGATAGTGGAATTGTCTTGGTTTTGAACTCTTCATATGAAAATCTTAAATAGTTTTCTAGAAATTACTGATATCGAAGCAGATTTGATGCATACTTCATATGCTCTTCTCTGTATATCTCTTGCAAATTTTGAATATAATATCAAGTATATCATGTTCATATTCAAATGTTTCATTTGAATGCATGTCTTTATTTCTGCTTTGGTTCAAAGAATTGATTAAATGCTTAAATGAGGCCATGGATTTGTGAGAGTTCATAGAGGATTTGATATGAAGTGATTTATTATGTACAGTGAGTTTTCATAATGCAATGCCTTATGAAAATAGTCTAGATTTATCATATTTAAATAATTTCTATACAACTGATTGTAAGATGCATGAATCCATCGCCCAATTGATGAAGACACTAGTCTATTTGTTGTGGTATTTTTCATTTGAATGATAATGATAGTATATAAGGCTATGGACTTAGGGTTAGAGTACAAATCTTTTAAAATTCATTTACTACGAGACATGTGTGTGAGGTATTCTCCTCATTCTTGGTGAATTGATAGTTGTTTGCTTGAAGATTAGTCAACCTTTGAGTGAATTGTGTTATTTACCTTTGATAGGTTTCTATGTCATTCATTGAGATAGTCAAATGAAATTTGAAAGGAACAACCTCTTAGGTCTCACAGAGCATAAAGTGTAGAAGGTTTTAGTCTCCAGCTGAGCCTTGTCAGTTGGCCATTCATTTTAAGGGACTTGAGTATGATAGTTGGATACTCTTCAGAGATTCCTTAGGTTTAATGTAAAAACACCAACACAAGACATGTGTAGAAACCAAAAATTTTAAAGGAACAAGTGCAAGTTCATGCTCGTGACTGGAACCTGAAAACCACAAGGAAAAAGAACAAGGAAAAAGGACGGGGCCAAGACCAGGAGATGAACAAAGACTTAACCCTTTTGAAAAGGAACAAGTGAAAGTTCATTCCCGTGACCCGATCCTGAAAAGAAAAGAAAACAAAGACTTAGGAGGAAAAGGACAACTCCTAAGACCTGAACAAAACACCAAGGAAAAAACAAACACAAGGGGGGGCCATTTTTACCAAAAAGAAAATGGAGTAGTTATGCAAGACATAACAAATGGTGACTTGGCTAGGAAAATGGTTTACCCATTTTCAAGATACTAAAGAATTAAGTCACCCAGAACCTCTAGTTCATGTATATTTTCAACTTGAGTATGATTAGTCATGGAAAACAAGGTTGAGCTAGAATCTCAAACGTAAGTAAAAAATAACCACTTCGAATTTGAGTTTGTGCATGGATGGTGCATCTCTTTGCATAAAGGTTCTTTCTACCCCTGAATAACTATATTTAAGATTTAGGCTATGTGAGTTGAATCCTTCTGACTATTGTGCAATGATATCCTAGGTATTGCTCTGCTGCTAGCTAGGCATCTATAGCCCTGATGGAGATACCTCTAGTTCTCTCAAAGCATTGCTCTACTGCCAGCTAGGTGTCTATAGCCCCAGTAGAGATAATTGAATTACCCTTCTCATATTGAGTTTTTCCATCATTTAATGGTTCTCTTTTCTTTCCTTTTGTTAGCTCTAAAAAATGCAAGCAAAATACCTCAAGAGGTTGCCAATCTCTTGATACGTTTTAGGGTAACGGACAAGGCCAAATGATTAGACCTTCTACTCTTTAGGGGTTGCTAGACCTAGGTGGGTGTACCTATAAAAATGAAGTAGACTTGACCAATGTTTATTTCCTAGAGCAATTTACCCACACTAGAAAATAGGAATGGATAAATGAGTTTTAATTTGGTATAAATTGTATAAGCAATATCAAGGAAAAAATCTAATATGTTCATATGTAAAATTGAATGAAATTAAATAGTAGAATGGTAGAGACTAGTGCCTTATTGGGTATACAGAGTTCAAATGATAATTTGAAATGAATAACTTCTTTCTGGCAGATACTCAAATGGTTTGGCATACAATTTTAAGTTTATAACTGGTATAAACATGCAAGAATGTGATTACTGAGTTCTTAATGATCCAAATGAAACTTCCTAATTACTATGACTGACTAAAAGGACTTAATCTTTCCTTGAAAGAACTAATTAATCCAATCATACAGTTACAACAAGTGTGCACTGATAAACTAAAAAATATCCTTGATATATCAGTTTAAACAATTAGAAAACATCAACCATAGAGACAACTTCAGCAATACTTTTAATTAATACAACAAACAACTGAAACCAGAAAAATATCATCACATCAAATAGATTCAATTGAAATCTCCATTGTTTTAGACATGCATCATAGTCTCAAAAATCTCAACATTTTGTATCCTACTATACTTTTTCCTTGCTCTCCACTTTCTGCTGTCAAAACTAGGTTTTATATATTAGTATCATGAAGGGTCACGTCCATTCATATTCAAATCTCAAGAAATTATTTCATTCGGTCCTTTTCAAATGTTTGCTAAACACCCATTGAGATGTCTCGTAGTTATACCGACACTCTGAGTCCCTCCGACTACCACATATCACATATCGCTTTGGGGTCCCACAGTCTCATTGATGTTACAAGTATCACCGATAGCCAATAGATCATGTGTCACTATGGTTTCATGTAGTCACATCGACGTCTTGAGTCTCCCTGACGTTCTGTGCCTTCCGTCTTGAGTATTGCTGTGACTTTAGGAGTCGGCAAACATTCCTCCAACTACATCATGTTTTGCCAAGATTTATCCTTTGTCAATTCTGATTGCTGATACATAGTGGTTTTCCTACCGATGGAACTTCATTCAACATGACTCTCTTATCTCTCGCCAATGAAGCAAGTCTCACCGATGATTGCTAAGTCATTATGAAATCTTTTCTGTGTGACAAAGGGGGTTGATAGGACTCCATAAGCTCATCCCGATGATAGTGACGAAATCTCCCTCCATTTTATTGGTGAGACTGGATGAATACTATGGGACATTACTCTGATAGCTCTTGTCTGGGCGACATGCCACTTTCGTACTTCATCGGTATGACTCATAGGTGCTTGCTATGACTAATCCCAATGATTGTTGTCTCGCCGATATGTCTCTATGTCTTCGATCGGTAAGACAAAATGAGCTGGATATGACTTATTTTGATAACTGTTGTCTTGTCGATAAGACCCTGCTGTCACTAAGACTATGCATTGCCTCTTGCCGATATCAATCCTCAGATGAAAACTTATCGGTATGAAATTCCTGATGTCTTGCCGATAGACTACAAAAGACACACGTTAGTATGAAATTCTTTATGGATCGGGGAGACCCTCATCATCTCATGCCGATATGGTTTATAAATTCAAATGCTCAAGGCCAGGTGAATTATATGGGACTAAATGATGAAAACAAACTAATGCATGAGCAAAATGTTATGCAAAGCGGATTCTTATGCTTATGGTATGGACATTTTTGGGAACTAATTAGTATATGTAGCCATGAAAATTTTCAAAATTTTACATTTCCAACACCTTTTATATAGGATTTATTGAATAAATTCTTTTTCATCTTTTTTTTTTCAACACTCAAATGTATCATCTTAAAATTTGGGTTGAGAACTACAATGGACCTCATGACAGTGTCGAGACTTAGATTTTTCACCTAAATCTAGAATACAATTACCCTGAGACAAATAGTCCTTCATGTAAATAGATGTTTCTATCTATTTTGTGACAAATTCAGTCATGGTTTATGAAATTACTTACAATATACCTATTTGTTCTTAACCTTTCAGGATGTTATTAAAAAGAGCACAAGGCACAGGTCTTGAAATGATGAATTTCCACAGACATACCTAAAAAATACCTAAACCAATTTCTCTCCTAGTACCTGCAGTATACATTGAATAACCACTCTAAATTCCAAAATGGAGCAAAATAGAGGTCACCTAGAAACAAAAGAATGGAAACACAAACAACAATAGAAAAACAAAAAAAAACAAACCAAAAAAACAAATAATTACATATATACAACCAAACAAAGCATCAAACCCTCATGGGCCAAAATAATGTTTTAGAAACTACCCATTAACTGGCAATGGAACGGGTTCTCCCATTAAAGTATTCAACCGTAAGGCATTCTTGCCCAAGATTTCGACAATCTTATATTGAACCAACCAAAGTCAGCCAAAATTTTGGTGGTCCCCCATCTTTTCTTTGGATTTATCTCACAGTAGTACAAGGTCTTTTTTCTCTTTTTTCAAACCAACGTTTGACAATAGCCTAGTGTTTAGAGAAATCCTGTAGAACGACATCTCTTTGTTCCTCCAGTTTCAATAAATTGGTTAGTCTAACTTCTACCCTATCATCATTTGAGTAAAACTCTTGCATAAACCTAAGGACAGGTATATGTAAATGGATAGGAAAGACAGAGTCTTGGCCATACACTAACTTAAATGGCGAGTTTCCTAAGGAAGCCTTGATTCGAGTTCTATTTTCCCATAAGGAAAATCTTAGCTGAGTGTGCCAATCCCTAGGATTACTTTCTAATAGCTTCTTAATTACTTCCAATAGATTTTTATTAGTAGAATCAACTACTCCATCCCCCTATGGGTAGTAATTAGAAGAATATTTTAACACAATTTTATGCTCATATTCCCATTGAATAAATTTTGCAAAAGAAAAAGTAGGGCCATTATCACATACCAAGGTAAATAGTACTCCAAACCTAGTAACAATGCATTCTTTAAGGAATTTGATGAAAACCTTTGTGGTGTTTTTCTTAAAAGGCTAAGCTTCAGTCCAATGTGTATAGTAATCAATTGTTGTCAAAATAAATTTGTGACCTATAGATGAATTTGGGTTAATTACCCCAGAAAAATCTATAATGCCCATTGGGCAAATGGTCTTACCTCATATACCGGCTATAGGGGCATTGTTGGGTTGTGTTCCCTGGATGAAAAAGTTTGACATGTATGACATGTCCTCACATGTTGGTGAGCATTGTAGAACACATGGGGCCAGTAGTAACCTGATCTCAAAATTTGGTGTGCCATGGAATTAGCAGAACCATCTCTAGTACCATGTCTGCCATGAAATTCTACTATGGCCTGTTTCGCTTGTTGTTGATCAAGGTAGAGTAGATAGACTCCCTTAAATTTTCTTCAATAAAAAGCTCCCCCTTTGAGTATGTAATGGGAACTCTTCAGCCTCAATGCTCTCCTCTGAGTGGTGTTCATTACATTTTAGGCACTTTTTATTTAGCAACAAAAAGATTAGATTTGCTTATGAAGGATCACCTATAAATGATTCCATGTTGCATTGTGGACAAGTAATTTTGGTATCAACATTTTTCATAGCTTTAGATAAACCTTTTCCTCTAACTAGCTTCATCAAATGGATTTCAAGGTCAAATTATTGTAAGATTTCCATCCATTTTCCTTGTCTCTCCCCCAGTTCACTCTACATGGACTTTATAGCAGGGTCAAGAACTATGGTAGTGATTTGACTACAGAGGATATAGTGTCAGAATTTCTTGATTGTTCGTAGTAGTACAAAAGCCTATTTTTCCAGAGGTGGATATCTAAATTCAACATTCTTAAATGGAGAACTCGTAAAATAAATCATCCTTTCATCCCCCTTGCCTTTCAACTGTGTCAATACAACAACACAAGAATGATTAGATGCAAAAGAATATATAAAAAGGCTTTAGATAATTAGGGCTAGTTAGAACTGATGCCTCTAAAATAGACTATTTAATCTATGAGAATGTAGATTTAGCCTCATTGCTCTACTCAATCTTAGCATCCTTAGTCATCATTTCATTGAGGGGTTTGACAATCTCTACAAAACTAGTTATAAATTTCCACACAAAGTTTATCTTCCTAAAAAAGGACCTCATCTCCTTTTTGCTATCGGGCATGGTCAGTTTCATAATGGATTCCACTCTATCTAGGTCAATTGAAATTCCTCTCTCTGATATTATATGGCCCAATAATTTCCCTTCCAAAACTACAAACACACACTTCTTCGGATTAAGGGAAACACCATAGCTTATGCACTTTTTAAGGACCTTTGACAAATTTGCAACATGATCTTCTCTATTCTTAGAAAACACAGTCAAATCATCCATATATATGATAATACACTTACCTACTAGATCCTTAAATGCCACATCCATTTCACGTTGAAAGGTGGCTCCAGTGCTAATAAGACCAAATGGAATACTTTTGTAAGAAAATTTCTCCCACTTGGTAGTGAAGGCGGTCTTCATCCTATCCTCATAGTTAACCATCACCTGATTGTACCCTAAATATCATTCTAGGAATGACATCATTTGTGAGCCATTCACTATTTGTAGCACCTCATTAAGAGAAGGAAGATGATAATTTTCTTTCTCTGAAGCTTTTGTTAAGGTTTCTAAAGTCAATGCATAACCTTATTTCTCCACTCTTTTTATGAACAACAACTAGATTAGCGACCCAAGTTGAATGCCTTACTAGAAAAATTATTCTTTCTAACACCAACTTCTGCACTTCCTTCTAAATTAAGGGCTCAATTAGGGCATTCACTGGGAATTTATTTTGATGGAAAGGCTTTGCTTCAGGTTTCAAGGGGATAGTGTGTGTTATTACTGAAATATCGAAGGTTTTCAAGTCTTCATACCCCCAAGAAATTGTTGTTATTTCCGCTTTCAACACTATCAAGATTTCATCTCAGATGTGTTTGTAGGAATTTTTTCATGGGCTTGAGGATCAGAGTCAAAAACCCTCTCTAACACTACCATTCCCTTAAGAATGCTATTTTTTTTCAAGTTCATTATCCCTTATGCATCACATATTTCTAGATCCCTCTCTCCCTGATCTCTATCTGACTCATTGATAATATGTCCTTCAAATATGTTTGAGCTCACCAAGAAGGCTTGTATATGTTGGTCATCATCAAAGACTTGGAAATTCCTGACGTTGTCCCAGAATGGCTAGGATCGAGACTAGCTCCACTGAGAATCTTTTCAACTTAGAGTCTTGTATGGGTTCCAAGGTACTAGCAGCAACAACAAGTGCATCTGCAATATGGTTATCTTCTCTAGGAATCAATTTGATCTCGAAAGCATCAAAATCTTCTATCATATTCCATATTATGTTCCTATATGCAACCAAACTCTTGTTATGGCATGCATATTGATTGTGAACCTACTTGACAATGACTTCAGCATCTCCCATGATTGTCATAGCTGTAACTTTTTTCTGATGTGCAAACATCATCCCTTTGGCCAATGCTTCATACTCTGCCACATTACTGGTATAGCCAAATTGCAACCTGTAAGAAGCAAAGTATGTTTTCCCTTTCGAGTTTGTTAGTTCAACTTCACCTCCACTCCCTACTTTAGACTTGGAACCATCAAATTTGAGGACCCACAATTGATCTTGGGTTGGGTTTTCTTTCTTAGGGTGAGTTGGAGGTAATTGTTCACAAGAAATAGGTGGCAGCTCAAACTAGTTTTAAATTTCAAGATGTGGGGAGTGATGTGAATAACGATTGTCAGAAATTTCACTCATATTTAGAACCTATGCAGAGACTTCTTCCTAGATATGATCATGGTCAGTGGTTTTACAATTGGTTATTTGTTTCAACAACCCCTTAGGAATTGGGAGATTGGTAGGGATAGGTGTATCATACAATTCCTGAGATTCTGTAATCTAATTTCCCAAGGTGGAACATGAAACCTAAGTCTATCTGGTTAGGAAAAGGATTTCTCCTTGTGTACTATTGGTCAATGTCAAAATAGTGGCATCTCTAGCCTCAAAGGAAAAATGATTCAGAGGTGTTTTAGGGCGGCACTCGTGGGTTTCCGCTGACTAACAAACATGGTTCAAAATTTCTACACAAGGTTGACATGTTAGTTCAGAATGACTCTGGTAATGGATTCTGCACCAGTTAGGAAGTAGCAGACTCCATAGATCAACCTCTTCTCCCAGAACTAGCCTATCCTATTGCAACTTTCTAATAAAAACCTATTGGTTGATAATGGTCATTGGGTCACTATGGTCTAAGGGTTGTAGGCTATCAGGATTGAACATTGAAAAGGTCATGATTTCCTCTCTCCTAGATACTCCTATCTTAGTTTCAAAGTAGGCTACCTCATTAGGACAGTTGTACTCAGTGATCATATGTTTGAGATGAGGCTCACTTTCAATTCTAATTTGTGTTGCTACCCATTTCCATGGCAGGCACATGTGTGAAAAGTCCAAGGATAAGTAACCCCCAATGCTTTTCATCAAGTCCTGGCTTAAAAGCATGCCATATGTCTCAAGGATATCAGCTACCTAGATATCCATATAAGTATGGATTCCCAAGTCTGATCCAACCTACGCATGTATGTTTTTTAGTTCCCCTACAACATTAACCTCAGTTTTTTCTAACTGTATTACCTTCTTATGAGTATGAACTGGATTTAAACCTAACCTTTTGCAAATGGAAAAGGGCATAACACTACTTGAGGCTCCAGAATCCAAGAGGCAGTTATGTAAATTCTTTCTGAATATTCCTAGGCTTAGAGGGAATGGTGGGGTCCTTGTCTTACCTTTGTACAAGACCACATTCATGTTAGTAGTTGGAGTAACCTTATTCTTCCCTTTTGACTGATCTTCCTCTTCCAAAAATCTCAGCACGATGTTGTGTTGGGTAGGGCACCACTTCAGGATGTCAAAGAATGACAATGAGGTCTTTTGTTCTGCATTTTTGAAATAAAATCAAATTCTGTAATTTTGCATTAGATATTTAGGAACAAAAGATGAGTTACCTTTATTTTGAAATTCAGCTGGGCCTTTCGATTTAGGTAGGTTGTTGTCAGCATTTCGGTTAGGTGGAACCATAGTGTTTGGAGGGGTAGATGTGGTGAACAGGCCTTTACTCTAATTCCTTAAGAAATGACCCCCTTTGGATTGGAAGGCTTGAGCATCATATACATCTTCCTCTAGCTTATTTTCCTCTTGTCTGGTGAAAGGATGTCCTTCATCAAAGATTTCATGAGCCATGGTTGTATCTATGGATCCACCATTCTTGTTAGGAAAACCTTATAGTGGAACATCAGCTTGTGCAATCTTAACCATCTTCTCCATCTCGGGGCAGTTAACCTTTGAATGTGTTGCAGTTGCATGCAACCTACACCAATTTGTCATGAAATTAAGATCTACAACATTTCCAATGTGTGGCTTATCCTCACCAACTTGATATTTATGGGGAACTCCCCCATTGTTTGGTCCAGTGTTCCATTGCCTATTGTTATTAGATCTCTAGTTGTATCCCCTATTTTGGTTATGGTAATTTTGATTGGAGGAATTCTGGTTTTCAAAATTTATTTGATTTTGATTGGCATTTTGGTTGGAATAATTACCCTGATTGGAATACCCTCCCTGATTTTGGTAATTCTTATTTTGATTTTGATTTTGATTTTGAGGGGGTTTGTACTTGAGTTGTGTCATCTCATTAGTCACCTGAGATAATGTTTTCTTAAGAGTCTCCAACTTTGTTGTCAGGTGAGTGTTATGTTCACTTTTTGTAGTGATTGTAGCTAATGTATGTTGCATGGGATTGGACCTTTTAGCATGATTATGGGAATTTTGAGATTGTTGTGAAGAGTCATGAGTTGGACCACTAAAGAATAATTATTGAGATGGAGCCTATAGCTTAGCTAAGGGTCTATATGCAGAGTGAGAAAACCCCAGGATTGTATTAAATAGTAGGGTGGGATTAGGCACCTGAGAATATCCAAAAGGAGGGACAACCTGTAACATTCGGAAAATCTCATGTTTCAATTATATCCCTTACTATCCAAATTAACTTAATAGAATCAATTCTTTATAAAACGGTGCAGAAAAAGAGTAATACTTTAATTACTTTTAGCTCTATATTTAAATGGAATAACATACATCCATGAATCAAGAGTATCAAAACAAGGTTATGTCATTTTAAGATATAGCCATATAGTCTTTCACAAGATTTGTCATATCATCAATGCATGTAAATTCAAATGTTGTAAAACAATAGCAAAATCATAAATCCAAGCACAAGGAATCCATAACACAGAGATTTCATGAGTGGAAAACCCTCGTAGGGATGAAAAAGCACTCATCAAAAGTGCCTCACTGGCTTAATAAAATGCTTCATTGGCCAATCCTTACTGGCTACAAGTCTCAATGGTTACAATTTTCCTTGCAGGCAATGATCATACTGTCTCATTGATAGGACCATTCAATGTACAATTCTGGATATTATATATCGCCCTTAACAAAGGACTTATAGAAGTTCTTATACAGGTTACATAAATCTTCAAGCAACATTTCAAGTTTAATCAAAGCATCATCCTTACATAGGAGACTAAGGTAATGCCACCACTACCATGTTTTGTTCCCAAGTATATGCTAATAATTTAATTTTCCTCCAATTACCTTTCAAGTTTCATACAAGTATACAAAAATTCGTAGATCAATCATATAAAGCTTTATGCAAGTAGTCCTAGCACTACACACATTCCTACTTAATTATAATCATAATATTTTCTATTGATTCATAAAGAGTTCAACAATGAGAGAATAAGGCTATAAGCGAGTTAAGAGTGCATAATAAACCATAATATAAGGAAAAAATGTCGTCATTGAAACTAGTTTTAATAAATTAAGTATGAGTCAACATTTTTGTACCTTTTTAGTCATTACACAACTTCAACATTATCATTAAAACTAAAGTCTACTAAGTATGCAAATTACTACCGAACTATCTCCCCAACCTATTTTACCTATTTCTTTGAAGGAGTTAAAGTTACTTTACTTACTAACTTAATGATCCTAAAAAGTAAATAATTACAGGGTTTACTCTCTACTCAAGAGTTATTCTGTGTCATATTCATTAATTTAGAGACAAGACTTTCCAATTATTTTATCCACTATATATCTACTTTTACTAGTTCCCTTAATATACTCTTATAAAACAAATCCCCATTTAAAGTACAATTTATTCTCTTGAATTTCTCTTATCCACTATACAAGAAACACCAAAGAAATTCACATACTAACAAAGTATTTCTAGATCCAATACACAATCCAAGTTAGGTACAAGTAAATCCTATATATAACATTAACTAACCTTAAGAGCTCAAAAGCAATCCAATGGCTAGAGGCAATTAAGTCCACATATGTAGGTTTCTCAATTTGCTCACAAAGATTCAAATAATTTACTCATTAATTTTTAATGGTTTAACTAAAATTTACCTCAATATTTTCACGTATAGAGAATAAAACTTGCCTGTTCCAAAAATCATATGTATATATATATAGTAGTGCATCAATTGGAAACAAAATACATCACTCTAATTCATTTTCAATTCCAGCTCTTACACCTATGGTATATGTAAATACACACCCACACACCCACACATATATATGTATATAAATAAAAAATCACAATTACAATTGAAGTCATTCCTTTTGTAAGGGAGAGGTATATTTAAATAAATACGTATGTGAATATAATTATATATTTATGTGTATGTTTATATATACCTTTTTTGGAGAATACTCTTGCGAACTAAATAGAATATTCATATTCAAAAGATATTCATCTTCAATCTAATATATATAGTCTTATATATATATATATATACACCTTTAAATTTTACCATGATGGATTGTAACAAACACCAGAATTTAGAAATAAAATCAATTTTAACACAGAAATTCACCAATTTACCACAAAAGTATTGGTCATTCATATCTAATCCTCTAGATTTGTTTATTCTCAAGTATAATAAATATATATATATCCCTATCCAAATATGTAAATATACATACATACATACATATATATATATATATATATATATATATATATATATATATATATATATATATATATATATATATATATATATATATATATATATACATGCTCAAAAATTATCCACATAAAATTAAAGGTTTCAATCATTTGAATCAAAAATCAATATAGTAAATGTAAAATAAAATTGTATTTGCATATATATATATGACTATAGGCACCCAATATACATTTTTCTACTACTTGTATATAAATATAACTTTATATCATATACGCATTCAATGCTTTTAGCAGAGCCATTGTACATCTTTCCTAGAAAAAAAAATGCACTCCCAACCTACTATATGAGACTTTAACTCACAATCAAAACATATAGTAAACTTATCAACTGGAAAAGCATTCCGAAGATGATTAAAATAAATGCATCAATGACTGAAGGGGATTTTAAATTATATTCAAATAATGTAAAAATGTAAACATATTCCAATGCCAAATGGAGAATCCCTAAAGTACACACCACAAAGACATGAAAGTTAGGACAACAAGTGTGCTCGGAAAGGCCATAGCACAACATCCAAACTCAGTAAAAAGGCATTGGAATCATTCAAGAAAATGCACTGGAAGGTATAAATCGCTACCACCTAATGGGTGCCTAACATAAGCAGATTGTCAACATGGCCTGCAATGATTTTAGAATATGCACAAAATGGATGGTTGTAACTTTCAGGAAAATAAAAAAAACAAACATGAAGTTGTACGCACAGGAGGAGGCGTTGGCACTTGCAGGAAAAGATTGTGGCTACGTCCACAAGTATCTATTGAAAAGGCTTAAGAAACTCTGAAGTAAATGCATTTGGTAGAAGTAAGGCTGCACTCAAATGGCTTGATCTAAATTAGGCTCAAGAACTTTCAAGTGAAAGTAATTTGGAAATGTAAGAGGGCATCCCCTGCAGGAAAGCATTAATTACAAGGTACGCACAATTGGGTTGCTAGAAGTTTTTGGGGGTGAAAAAGACATAAGAGATCCTTTAAAAGTCAAGCTATGGAAAGCTTACAAAGAGAAAAAAAAAGAAGCACAAACAATAAACTCTTCGGAACTGTAAGTCATCAAAGAACGAATGCAATAATTGCAGAATGAGCATCGAATTGATATTTTAAGAAAGAATTTCAAACTTGATGCAATATAATCAAGCAAGGTAGAATACAACAACCCTAACATAGAATGGCCATTAATGGCAAATACAAAACAATACAAATGCAAAATGAGAAAACCTGGATCCGACGTTCACTTGCAGTTTCGATGCCAAGCTCCAGCATTCTCTTGCATCTTCGGTGACTACAAGCACTTCAATCAATTTCCAAAAATTTCCTCCAAAACTCCTGGAATTCGCTCTTAGGATGAATTTCCTCTTCATGCGTCCACATTTATTTTCTTCACCATCTTCTGAAAGAAACAGCTTTGAAGGATTGTCCTCTTCTTCTTTTTTTCTTTTTCCCCGTTATTGCTTCTTGTAGAGAAAGATTATATTCAAGAAAACCTCCTCCTCCTATTTTCGTTATTGTTTACTTCTTATAGATTTCTTTTAGTTTTCCAATACCTAATCTTGAAATTAAAGTTTTCTTTCAACTTCCTTAACTAATCTTGAAAATAGAACATTAAGTAAGATCTATTTCATGCTCAATACTTATCCCTAATAATATTATTAAGTAATTCCTATTTTATTTACAAATGAGCATTTTTTCTCTAAAGATAATTAAATAAGCCATTATAATTGCAATTAAATATTTATTTGAATCAAATAGTATTGCCATAACTTCCAATTATGATCAAAATGATTACTCTAAATAACAATGTGTATTGAAACATTTCATTGAACTAAAACTACTCTAAATATCCCTTTATGCTTTTATTTCATTTTTAATTTGATTAAACGTTATAAAATTTGCAAACAATAAAATAGTTAGCCTAATTTAATGCTAAATACATCTACTTGAAAAAATACTATTTCCAAATGTTCAAAAGGGGTGGTTGTGACACAACCCCTCCTAGACCTCCTGACTGTGAACTAATCTCCTACTGCAGTTTAATAGTTAGGTGGATACCTTGGACAAAGAATCAGTGTCATTTGTGAGGTATGTTCTTTATAAGAACAAGCCAATCAAGGGGTCTATGGCCTTTAGGTAAGCGTGGATAGCTATATATTCAGCCACCAAGCATGGGTCTTGTAACCTCCTGTACATCTTCTAAAATCATGTATTAAACAAGGGAAACAATCCATCTGTCTCCTTCTTGATAGTGGTGAATTGATGGTATACTATTGTAGGATCGACATAAACCTAAAATTGGTTAATGAATACATCTTCTAAGTTTGTCCAGCTCAAGATTGATCCGATGGGAAGATTTAGATACTAACTGTAAGCCATATCTCCTAACGAGTAGGGAAATAGTCTACATGCAACATCATGGTGAGCAATTTGAGCATGAGTATAGGAATCTTTGAATGCCTGTATGTGCTCTTCAACACTTCATGATTCTCCATGAGTGTATCTAGGATAGAATTTCTTCAGATTCTTAGGAATTTTGTGAATGCCACCAGGAATGACTACTAGTGGTGAAGGATTATTGGCAAAGAACGCCATAGGTGGTGGTGGATTTGGTTGTGCCACCTGTGGTATTGGTGGAAACCCGGGTGGAGTAAGTGGTGGTGTTAATGATGGTGGGATCAAAACCCTATGGGCTCTGGGCCTTACAGGGGTCTGGAGTTCAACTAACAGTTCTAGATTTGCAGCAGATTTGAGAACTCTTTCAAACCTTTCTAGTGAAAAGGACCCAATTCGAGTTAGTTTGTTCCTCTAGGCCCTCCTTCTAGTGCCAGTTCTATTGATGGTAAATAATAATACAACAACATTAAAATAGAATATTGCCACTCTACTTCTCCTAAAAAAGATAAATAACCTAAAACTATCTATCTTCCAAGGTCTCAATAGTTGGTTCTCAATTGCAATTGTTGGTAAAGATTACAAACTGCATAATATGAACTAATCTAACATTTTGGGGGTGTAAATAAATGGAAAAAGATAGAACATGGCTTAGGACAACAAAACATAAATGTAGATTTATTTGAATCTAGACATATAAAATCACAATGAGCATTTCTTCAACCAACTAAAACCATTAAATGATACAATCCATAGAATAACCTATACCATTGCATTCATTCATAGTGCAGATTCAAGATGTACAACCATTCATCATCACTTAAAACAAATCCCCATTTAAAGTACAATTTATTCTCTTGAATTTCTCTTATCCACTATACAAGAAACACCAAAGAAATTCACATACTAACAAAGTATTTCTAGATCCAATACACAATCCAAGTTAGGTACAAGTAAATCCTATATATAACATTAACTAACCTTAAGAGCTCAAAAGCAATCCAATGGCTAGAGGCAATTAAGTCCACATATGTAGGTTTCTCAATTTGCTCACAAAGATTCAAATAATTTACTCATTAATTTTTAATGGTTTAACTAAAATTTACCTCAATATTTTCACGTATAGAGAATAAAACTTGCCTGTTCCAAAAATCATATGTATATATATATAGTAGTGCATCAATTGGAAACAAAATACATCACTCTAATTCATTTTCAATTCCAGCTCTTACACCTATGGTATATGTAAATACACACCCACACACCCACACATATATATGTATATAAATAAAAAATCACAATTACAATTGAAGTAATTCCTTTTGTAAGGGAGAGGTATATTTAAATAAATACGTATGTGAATATAATTATATATTTATGTGTATGTTTATATATACCTTTTTTGGAGAATACTCTTGCGAACTAAATAGAATATTCATATTCAAAAGATATTCATCTTCAATCTAATATATATAGTCTTATATATATACCCCTTTAAATTTTACCATGATGGATTGTAACAAACACCAGAATTTAGAAATAAAATCAATTTTAACACAGAAATTCACCAATTTACCACAAAAGTATTGGTCATTCATATCTAATCCTCTAGATTTGTTTATTCTCAAGTATAATAAATATATATATATCCCTATCCAAATATGTAAATATACATACATACATACATACATACATACATACATACATACATACATACATATATATATATATATATATATATATATATATATATATATATATATATACATGCTCAAAAGATTTCAATCATTTGGATCAAAAGCAATATAAAGTAAAATGTAAAATAAAATTGTATTTGCATATATATATGACTATAAGGCACCCAATGTACATTTTCTACTACTTGTATATAAATATAACTTTATATCATATGCGCATTCAATGCTTTTAGCAGAGCCATTGTACATCTTTCCTAGAAAAAATGCACTCCCCAACCTACTATATGGACTTTAGCTCACAATCAAAACATATAGTAAACTTATCAGCTGGAAAAGCATTCCGAGAAGATGATTAAAATAAATGCATCAATGACTGAAGGGGGATTTTTAGATTATATTCAAATAATGTAAAAATGTAAACATATTCAATGCCAAATGGAGAATCCTAAAGTACACACCACAAAGAGACATGAGAGTTAGGACAACAAATTGTGCTCGGAAGGCCATGTACAACATCAAAACTTAGTAAAAGGTGTTGGAATCATTCAAGAAAATGTACTGAAGAGTAAGGTATAAATCATGCCACCTATTAGTTGCCTAACATAAGCAGATTGTCAACATGGCCTGCAATGATTTTAGCATATGCACAAAATGGATGGTTGTAACTTTCAGGCAAATAAAAAAAAAAAACATGAAGTTGTACACGCAGGAGGAGGCGTTAGCACTTGCAGGAAAAGATTGTGGCTACGTCCACAAGTATCTATTGAAAAGGCTTAAGAAACTTTGAAGTAAATGCATTTGGTAGAAATAAGGCTGCACTCAAATGGCTTGATCTAAATTAGGCTCAAGAACTTTCAAGTGAAAGTAATTTGCAAATGTAAGAGGGCGTCCCCTGCAAGAAAGCATTAATTACAAGGTGCACACAACTGGGTTGCTGGAATTTTTTGGGGGTGAAAAAGACAGAAGAGATCCTTTAAAAGTCAAGGTATGGAAAGCTTACAAAGAGAAAAAAAAGCACAAACAATAAACTCTTTGGAACTGTAAGTCATCAAAGAACGAATGCAATAATTGTAGAATGAGCATCGAATTGATATTTTAAGAAAGAATTTCAAACTTGATGCAATATAATCAAGCAAGGTAGAATACAACAACCCTAACATAGAATGGCCATTAATGGTAAATATAAAACAATACAAATGCAAAATGAGAAAACTTGGATCCGACATTCGCTTGCAGTTTTGATGCCAAGCTCCAGCGTTCTCTTGCATCTTCGGTGACTACAAGCACTTCAATCAATTTCCAAAAATTTCCTCCAAAACTCTTGGAAGTCGCTCTTAGGATGAATTTCCTCTTCATGCGTCCACATTTATTTTCTTCACCATCTTTTGAAAGAAACAGCTTTGAAGGATTTTCCTCTTCTTCTTTTTTTTCTTTTTCCCCATTATTGTTTCTTGCAGAGAAAGATTATATTCAAGAAAACCTCCTCCTCCTATTTTCGATATTGTTTACTTCTTATAGATTTCTTTTAGTTTTCCAATACCTAATCTTGAAATTAAAATTTTCTTTCAACTTCCTTAACTAATCTTGAAAATAGAACATTAAGTAAGATCTATTTCATGCTCAATATTTATCCCCAATAATATTATTAAGTAATTCCTATTTTATTTACAAATGAGCATTTTTTCTCTAAAGATAATTAAATAAGTCGTTATAATTGCAATTAAATATTTATTTGAATCAAATAGTATTGCCATAACTTCCAATTATGATCAAAACGATTACTCTAAATAACAATGCGTATTGAAACATTTCATTGAACTAAAATTACTCTAAATATCCCTTTATGCTTTTATTTCATTTTTAATTTGATTAAACATTATAAAATTTGCAAACAATAAAATAGTCAGCCTAATTTAATGCTAAATACATTTACTTTAAAAAATACTATTTCCAAATGTTCAAAAGGGGTGGTCGTGACACAACCCCTCCTAAACCTCCTGACTGTGAACTAATCTCCTACTGCAGTTTAATAGCTAGGTGGATACCTTGGACAAAGAATTAGTGTCATTTATGAGGTATGTTCTTTATAAGAACAAGCCAATCAAGGGGTCTATGGCTTTTAGGTAAGCATGGATAGCTATATTTTCAGCCACCAAGTATGGGTCTTGTAACCTCCTATACATCCTCTAAAATCATGTATTAAACAGGGGAAACGATCCATCTGTCTCCTTCCTGATAGTGGCGAATTGATGGTATACTATTGCAGGATCGACATAAACCTAAAATTGGTTAATGAATGCATCTTATAAGTTTTTCCAGCTCAAGATTGATCTGATGGGAAGATTTAGATACCAATTGTAATTCATATCTCCTAACGAGTAGGGAAACAGTCTACATGCAACATCATGGTGAGTAATTTGAGCATGCGTATAGGCATCCTTGAATGCTTGTATGTGCTCTTCAACACTTCATGATTCTCCATGAGTGTATCTAGGATAGAATTTCTTTAGATTCTTAGGAATTTTGTGAATGCCACCAGGAATGACTACCAGTGGCGAAGGATTATTGGTAAAGAACGCCATAGGTGGTGGTGGATTTGGTTGTGCCACATGTGGTATTGGTGGAAACCCAAGTGGAGTAAGTGGTGGTGTTAACAATGGTGGGATCAAAACCCTATGGGCTCTAAGCCTTACAGGGGTTTGGAGTTCAACTAACAGTTCTAGATTTGTAGCAGATTTGAGAACTCTTTCAAACCTTTCTAGTGAAAAGGACCCAATTCGAGCTAGTTTGTTCCTCTAGGCCCTCCTTCTAGTGCCAATTCTATTGATGGTAAAAAATAATACAACATTAAAATAGAATATTTCTACTCTACTTCTCCTAAAAAAGATAAATAATCTAAAACTATCTATCTTCCAAGGTCTCAATAGTTGGTTCTCAACTGCAATATTTTCATTCAGTGGCCTATGCAACTGTAATGTTCAAGGGGCTTGTTGGTAAAGATTACAAACTACATAATATGAACTAATCTAATATTTGGGGGGTGTAAATAAATGGAAAAAGATAGAACAGGGCTTAGGACAACAAAACATAAATGCAGATTTCTTTTAATCTAGAAATATAAACTTCACAATGAGCATTTCTTTAACCAACTAAAACCATTAAATGATACAATCCATAGAATAACCTATACCATTGCATTCATTCATAGTGCAGATTCAAGATGTACAACCATTCATCATCACTTTTAAAAAAAACTTCATTTTCAAACAAGAACACATCACTAGCTCATTACCAGATTTCATAGATCAAAAAATATAAAGAGATCTCATTCATGGATAACTTAATGAAATAGTTTTAGATTTAGAATCTTCAATTTATTTTCATCAAATAAGAGACATTTATGCACAAAAAAATTCACTGGCATACAAATAACTATTTTTCATCAACATTATCATTAAAAAAACAAACTTCTACAAATAACATAACTAAATTAAAACTGTAAAAGTGTTTTTGAGTATCTTTGCATAAAAGCTATAAAAATCCTAAAAGCTATAAATACTATCCTAAATCTCTCTTAGGCAGCCAATCTTGACTTCAATCAGCCAACCTTTACAATGAGGAGAGAGTTTCTACATATAGACAATTTTAGCACTAATTCCTTGTATCAAAATTTAAGATCCACAAATATACAGACACTCAGATAACTCTAGTGTTTATCTCTGTGGAATTTTTTGGAGCTGAACAAGTGTGCCATCTACTCCTTCAATCAAAATATGGATTCCCAGTCATCATTTAGATTCCTTCCAATTGCTGCGAGTTACTCTTGACTTGCCAGCTCTGCTAACTAGTCATTCATTTCTTTAGAATTTTCCCAAAAATATACTACTCCATCAAAAGAGATAATGAAAATAACCTTTTACTAGTCACCTTTATGTTGGGTCCCATGGTATTCATCATAGCTAGCAAACAATTGTTTTATTGTGTCATCTAGTCCATCGACCCAGTCGACCTTAAATCTTGATTCTTCAAATTTATTTTCCACTACATCAATAGTTACTTTCATTTGGCCAACAAATTTGGTTGTCCAATGCAAGTCACATCTAAGCTCCAATAATCTATCCAAGAGTGGAGATTCGGCAGTATCTCCTTGTTTTAGCATTTTATCCAGTCGTTCTTCCCATGCATCCTTTATATCTCCCAATGATTTGAGTCTCTGATCTAGAGGTAAGGTTTTATCAATAAATATTGAAATGAGTTCTTCAAATACACCCGTGTGTTCAAATATCTCATGAACATTCTTAAGTATGATTATCCTATGTTCAATAGGAGTCTCTGACTTAAAACAAGATATATGAATTTCCTTTGCAATATATCCAGAATCCTCCTCACCTAGAATATGAGACTATACCAACTCTTCCTCACTCATTTTTTAATTTCTTTGAGCTTTCCCAAGTATTCTATAAGTTTATCTTCTTCATCCCACCATTTCTTCATAGATTCTTTTATGGTTTTGATTAATCTAAGCCCTCTAAAATAATACTTAAAACCTTCATCAAAGAAATTATTCATATCTGATTCGAAGGAATTAAGCCAATTGTCAACCCAAGTGCCTTTGTTTTTCATCTCTATCAAATGATCTACTTATTTTCTACTCATTAAAATGGGAACCTATGATGGTGCAGCCTACTTAGGAGTAGATGAAATCAACTCCTTTAAGAAATATTTCATCTTACCAACTTGAGCCTTCAGCTCATTTTTCGCCTTCTTGTCTTTGATCAACTTGGACTTGGTGGTAGTAGGAACAATTTCAATTAAATTTATCTACTCATTTCTAGTATGCTTTCCTAGATTAACAGTACTTATCTAATAATCTTCGGGCTGCAATTCTCTATCATCCTTATCTAAAATTGGAGTAGCAATCTCAGTTACCAAATCCCCTTCATCAGTTAACTTGGTTGAGTGTATTGCACGAGCCTTCTTCTTCGCCTTTACCTTATCAATTTCAACTCTCATATCATCCCAAGTCACTGGTTGGGCTTGTACTTGCTAACTTTTCTCTAGATTCATCTTTAACCAAGTGGGTGTGGTTGGCTGAGTGGCTACCTATTGAATATTTGGAGGTGTGGAGGATGGATGTGTAGAATCAATTATCAAAACAATCCTTTGAGAAGCGTTCTACAAATCTTCTTGTTCCTTTTTCAACCTCTCCTATTCAATTCTCTCATTCTCTGATTTTCACTATCTTTCTCATTTCCTTCTCTTTCTTAGTAGCCTCTATTTCATATCTTAGTCTTTGCTACTCTAAATTTGTAGCTTTGTTCTCCTCTTCTGCAACCTTTCTTGTGCAACTTTCCTTTCTAATTCACGGGCCTCATCTTCTTTCTTCTTTAGTGCTTCAACTTCTTCCACTTCCTGAGGTAACTCCTCATCTTTCTTATTATGTTATTCTTCTTGCACAACTCATTCATTATCCAACTTATGAGCACCTTCCATCAATTCTTGTTGTTCTTTCTCGTTAGTAGATCATTCAATTCCATTTTAGCACTATGTAGGCTACCAACTTCAAATTCAGCTCCCTCTTCTCTTGGTTCTTCTTCAACCCTTTTCAAATACTCCTCCCATTCAGGTGCTTCTCTATCTTGGGATAGAGTTCTTTCAAAATCCAAGGAGATATCTTGAATATTTACCTCACCCCATCCATCTTCTCTGATAATTGGTGCTCCCAAAGTTAGTGACATGGTAGGAGAACTTCCCTCATCTTGTGGGGGAACAATAGTTTGTCTCTCCACAAAAATTTCCTCGCCAAGGTGAACAACAACCAAAGGTACATCAACAAAACCTAAAGTGACACCCGTAGCAGCTACCTCATAAGTAACCTTTACTTTACACAAAGCATCATCAAGCTTTTGTAAGGAAATTTCTTCGTCTATTTGTGCAGGCTCTTCAGTGGTTGCTTCTACTGTTGCAACACCTTTTCTTTAATCTCTTATGCTACCTAGTTTCTATAGAAGAAGTGGGTTCACTGTTGGAACCTCTTTTCTTAGTCACTACAACCCTTGGGTGTTTTAATTGGATTTCTATCCATTTCAAACTTCTATTCAAAACTCTACGTGATGTTTTACCAATCTTAGTTTCCTCATTCTCTACCCAATTGATGGGCTCCAAAACCTTTGTGGCCACTTGTCCTATATTCTTCCGGGGATCAAGAGTGATCCCATCATCTATAGTGCCTTCAGGAATACTAGTCTTAACAACAAACTCCCTCATATAGGGAACCATTAACCTCTCATAGCTCCTTTGCCTTACCTCAAACTGATCCTGTAAGTTAGCTCAAAAATCTTCAAGAAGTGGAACATTATGAGTAAAGTAAGAAGGGTAAATGGTATGCATCTTCTTCTTTGGATTAAAATCCTTCATAGAAGCATGTTTCTTGAAATCTAAAGCTTGGAGCTCTTCAGTTGCATATTTAGCCATAACTAATGAATAACAAGAATAGAATCCCAATTCCAAGGGAAAAGAATGTGCAATAGTCTTATGTTGCAATGAGAAAAAAAATTACCTCTACAGCCTATCTAGAAAACTCCATGAGAACCCACCTATAGCCACAACATCTTGTACATTTAAATGGATGACCATCTAAACCAAACAACCTGAAATAAGTAGACTTTGGGTATTGAATGAACCAACACGCCCATTCTTGAATAAACTCCATGGCTTCCCGGGACAACTTTAAACCTATGTCCTCTGTGAGCTGATTTATAACCACATATAGGAAAGCATTATTTACTCTTTTGAAATTCTTCTATGATTCCCTGAGCTCCAATTAGTCATAGTGTTCCCAAAATTTCATCTGATTTGGTCCATCATCCATTGATCCTATAGTGTTTCATCCAAGAAATCTTCTAATCCTCGCTACACAATATATAACATAAGAAGACACATAAAATGTCTTGGTGTGTGTCACCTTGAGGAGCTGGTCATGAATGTTGTTTGAAATAATTTTCCCCTAGTCCAAATGTTGTTTTCCCTCAAGTATCAACTGGATGAATGGAAACATCCATAGTTCGAGGACACAAAAAATTTCATTTCCAAATGCCCTGGCCAACAATGTAATAATGTCTCCAATCTTCTCATAAAAATTGGACCTCTCTGGGTTATCAAGCACTTTCTTTGTTGGCTTCTTTTCCTTCTTCAACCACCATTTTTTGATGAGTTTCTTATTTCCCTCCACATCTCTATTCCATAGCTCAAGTGCCTTAGCCTCAGTCATCATCTTCACATTAGGGTAAAGAGGGAGGTCAAATACAAGTCTGATCATGGCTAGAGTTAGATCAATAATCACATTTCCTTGGGAATCAATGCACTGTCTATGAGTGGGATTATATGTTTCAGCAACTGTCAAAATGAACTTGGGACACTATACTACAATAGGAAATCTAGCTATATGAGCTAGTCCTGACTCTGCAATTCTTCGGGCTCTTGGGGCAACATCTTCTAAAAATACATCTATACAGAACTCCCAAAAATCCATATGCCCCACCAATGTGTTAATTATATTTGAGACTTTAGAGTCAAATTTGGATGGGGCTGGATTTCCTTGATACTTATATTTCATTGTAAAGGGAAGTTGTTCTAGTTTCAATCTCTTCTTTCCATCCTTCTTTGATTCCCCCTCAGATGTTCCCTCAGTAGGTACTTCCTCAACAAGTATTTCTCCTTCAGAGTCAGAAATTTGTTACCTATTCTTCCCTATAGACTATTATCAGATATAAAATGAGACATATGAACACCATCATATCATAGGAATTCATATTAAATCAGCCTAAAAACTCAATTCAACAAATTAAATTGCTCATTTTAAGGCATCAAGCTCAGAACAAAACCAAGAACTTAAGCTATTTCATGAATAAACTAAGTTCTATCAGGGGTCAGGATTGGTTTAAGACAAAGCACCAGACCCATGCTTAAAATAGTTCAATGCATTCTCAAAGCCCGACCCCGCAATTTTCAAGAATCGAGATTGGGTTCGGGTCTTGGACAAGCACCTAGCCATATGATAGAAAATATGTTGAGTATTGACCCATGGTCTGAACCCGTAGTGTGGTCGGGAGTCGGGCTCATAGTGTGACCAAGTGATGATAGATAGCCAACATGAAGGGCATCTCACATAGTTTTAATCTAGATATTATGTCAGAAGTCGAGGTTGGGGTGTCATTCAAAACCATACCCCTTATGATGAACAAGTGTTGGGAACTTCCCATGTTCCGATCCTGCAATCTGGTCAGGAGTCGAGGTCGGGGCATTGGGATAAACCAAGCCTAAAAATGTTTATGGAAATAGGTCAACCTTAAGTCCTGAACCCTATATGAATGTTGGGAATCAAGATCGAGTATTGAGTTGGTCTACGTGTTAGATGATGGATTAAAGATTAAGTGTCGAAACAACTCCCACTCTCGATTGTGATTCAGGGGTCAAAAGTGGAACTTTGAAGAGCACTTAGTGAATGTCTTAAACCAAACTTATGGTACTGGTCCAAACCCTGAACCCATTGATGAGGTGGGGATTCAATAAGTGAAGGAACTAACATCGGATAGAAGAAAAGGAAAGTTTCGATGCAATTCCTGATCCTGATAGTGATGCGGGGATTAGGACTTGAGATGGCAATGGAAAATGAAGGATTTAAGAAATATAATAATTTCTAGAACACGCCTTTAGGACCAAGTTATGGAGTGGGCCAAAGCACTTGCTTTCAAATGGTTGGGAATTCAAAAAAAAAAATAATTCTAAAAAACCTGACCAATCGCAAAAAAAACCCTAGGAAACTAGGGCATGGCGAGATGGACAATCCCATGACCAAATGAAGACACGATGACACTAAAAACACCAAGGTGAATGAAATGCACCAAATGGTGCGAAAGAAGAAAAACACACCGAAACAAAAACAAAACCAGATGAAGAAGAGGAGAACAAAAAAGAAAGAACAAAGTGAGAAAATGAAATGTAAGAACAACAAAAGCAAAAACAAAAAGCAAAGAGAAGAAAACAAAAGAAAGAAATCCTACCTTTGAATGCACCCAATAATTCTTATAGCACATTGAAATTTTTTGGGTGAATTCCTTAAAACCCTAGCTCTTTTTTTCTCTCATTCTCATATCCAAACTTCTCAGTCGTAGAATGGATGAAAATCAAGGAGTGGCGGGACTTATACATGTTCAGGCATGTGAGCGGTTATGGAATTAATTGATAGTTGGTTGGGCCTCAAGATTTGAGCAAAGTCATTAAATGAAGTTGCAGGCATGATGGAAGGTAGGAATTGGGATCGAGTCTCAAACTGAGACCAAACTCCAAAAAGGGTATGAAGTTCAGTAACGGACCAAGGCCCAAACCCCGAAAAACAAAAAAACAAGCGAGGATGGGGATCAAGCCATGAAATAAACTGATACCTTTGAGAATTCACCAAGGACAAGTTGCAATCTGATGTCTGATCTTGAAAGATAGAATGAGAATCAAGATCAGGACATGTGAAGGAACTTTTCCTTTCAAAAAGTGCAAAGTCAAAGTCTCATTCTGAAGCTCGATCGTAGAGGAAACAAAGACACAATAAAGGAGTCAAACGTTTGGATTGAGCCAAAAATAGGAACAAGAACTTTGAAAAAAATTTGGTTCCTATTTTGGTCTGAAATCTGACCCCGACATGAACACACAAAAAAGCATGCAAGGACAAAACAAGAAAGTGGGATCAAGAAATGTGTAGAAACTAGAACTTTTAAAGGAACAAGTGCAAGTTCCTTCTTGTGACCCAAACCCAAAAACCACAAAGAAAAAAGAAAAAATAAAAAAGGACGGGGCCAGGACTGGGACATGAACAAAGACTTAACCCGTTTGAAAAGTAATAAGTGCAAATTCATGCTCGTGACCTGATCCTGAAAAGAAAAGAAAAAAAAGATTTAGGAGGAAAAGGACAATGCCTAAGACCCAAACAAAACGCCAAGGAAAAAACAAACACAAGGGGGACCTATTTTGACCAAAAAGAAAATGGGGGTGGTTATGCAAGGCATAACAATGCTCCTCTAAACTTTCCTTTTTTTCATCACACTCTTCATGTTGCTCATCCTCCAACTCCTCATCAAAGTTATCTACATCATAATATGTGTCAAATTTACTCATATCCCCTTCCTTGGGCATTTGATTCCCCTCTTCATTTGAAGCCACTTCATCTAAATCAATCCTCAAGCCACCTTCAACATGTTCATAGTAATATTCTTGGTATGAGTCTTCGGGCTCTTCATCAATTTTAGTTGTTTCCTTAAGTTGCTCCTCGCTCCTCCTCTCCATTTCTTCACATATTTTCATTGTTTTGTCCATTTTGGGTTGATCAATAGGAGGTGGAGGGATGGGAAATGATGCAGCAAGCCTATCCATAAGGATTTTGTCCTAGGGAGTTAGAATAACCTCCAAAAATTGGGATGGCATGTTTTGCAAAAAAGAGACAAAAGTCTCAGGCAAGCAATAAGTGCCATAGAGGTGGTGAGCATAGAAGGTGGAAAGGTAGAGAGATTTGCAATGGAGGAAAGAGGGAGGAAGATGATAGAGGAGAAGTAGTTGAAGAAGAGGAATCAATCACAACCATAGGTGCAGTCGGAGAGGTGGAGGTGTGGTGGACAGAGATTTCAACAGCCGGTGGGGATGATACAAGCGATGATGGAGGAGTGGTGGTTGGAAGAAGTGAAGAGGTGGTAGGTAGATGTTATTGTTGCCACTTTTCATCCTTTGGGGGTGAGGATTCTTCTTGAATGGAAGGCATGTCAGGAATGAAGGTTCTTGTTCTCTTGGAATTCTTAGGTGGCCTCTATCCCTTGATCGATTTTATAGTATACACCTTTTGTTTGGTTTGCCTCTCTGGCAACTCCTTTCTTTAGATTGATCTAGTGATGAGTGAGGACTTTAGATCCTTGCCCAAAGAACCTGCACTGGTGTCACTATTGGTCTCACTTTCAATATCATCTTATAACTCTTTGTATGTCAACTCCATGCCATGTTGCTGCAATAGAGCCATTTGATCATCCAACCATTTCTTGGTTCTCTGCTCTATTGGGTGTGTGACTGTGTTTAAGTCCATGAACTCCAACTCTGTCCAGTCAATCACTAGCAAAGGAACCTTGGCAAGATCATTGTATCTCTCATCTAAAGTTTTATCATGATCAATCACTTGGTTGGGAATTGGAAATAGTTTAATAGATTTCACAATTTTTACTGTCATTCTCATGTAATGTCTTCTCTTGACCTCATGGCCATCGTCACAATTCACCCAAAAGTCTTCAATATGGGCCTATGAGCATATTGTCTCTCAAATTGCTTTCTCAACATTCCTAGAGGGTCCAAGCCTCCTCGCTCTATATGCAATTCCAAGTTATACTCTACAAGCTCCTTTTTTTAGTACTCAACATAAGGGGTAGGTTGACATGAATATACTTCTTAGCTAAAAGCAATAGGGTACAAAACCATATCATGGTGCTTGTCTTGCAGCAACAAATGGGTAGTCTACAATTGTCTAGTGAGCTCTAGTAGGATTATCCTATCACTGGGGTATCTTGGAAAATGATATGGAAACCCCAAGAATCTCTTTTCCCTTTTGTAGGTAAACTTGGGGAACTAAATGAACCAGTACCCAAAATTTTTAACCAATTCCTTCACACTGTGAGACATCCTTTTATGGTAATTTTTTGATAGGGTTTGAACAATGTGCATTATGAATGCATCATTGATCCACTTGTAATCCCTCTTGTAGTTCCTATATTACAATTCTTGATAACAATTGTAGACATGGGTCTGCCCTTTCTTTGTCCAATTTTCCAACACAATTCAACCCTTTCTAGCAAAAAGAAACTACCAAAAGATATACAATTTAGGAGGTCATGTAGACTCCTTATTCTTCTTTACCACAACAAATTGATTGTGGAGATTGTCACTTATTAGCTTGGCCTAGTGAAACTTAGCTTCAGCTCGGAGGATTTCTTCCACAAGGTACAACACCCACTCATCAAAGATTGAAGAAGTAGGGAGTCCCATTACCCTACTCAACAGTGTCATGAGGTCATTGACCTCCTCCACAAAGTCACTCCAATATAGCTTTTGAGGAAATTTATTGGCACTGCCCCTTTTCTCAATCAGCCATGTTTGATTTATAGTTTTCTTGCACCTTGTGGGGTCTACTTTCCACACATTTAGAGCATATTCCTTCTCAATTTCGTCCATCTTGTCAAACAAAGGGATCTCAAATGTTCTCCCAATCAACATAGGATTTAAATCAGCCAATACCAACCCATTCATAGTAACTATCCTCCTGGTTTATGGGTGATAACATTCTCTACATGCAAAGATCAATTCTAGGATAACTAGAGCTAGAGGGAAACCCACTGCTTTTGCAATCCCACTTCACTTTATTTTCCAAGCCTCTTCTATCTTTGGATTGACCAAGACCTCTTGTCTAAATTCATCTACATTGACATGACCTAAGTCTATATCCATTACCTTGTCCCATCGTGAGACAATCTTTGAGTTGCATTCAACTCCATGGAACTTGTACTTAATTTTGGCCTTTTCCTTTTCTCCTCTTGTATCCATTGCACTCTTCTTGGCCTTGCCAGTCTTCTCAATTGGTTTCATAAATCTTGCACAAAGAACACATAGGAAATGCCTCGATAAATCAAAGAGTGAAATTATAGTTAAATCATACCAAAATGTCATTAGATGCATCCATTTACGTCAAAGGATCCATTATATTCATTAAATTCCATCATTTTGTGCTTTTTTGTAAGATTTGTGACTTTGTGGGTCAGGAGCTACAGGTTTCCATCTTGTGGAAGCCACCAATGTTAATATTGTAATAAATGGCTTATAGACCATAGAAACCTACAAACAGAGTTCCGTGATGATACTTCAACATTGACAAAACTTTAATTTATTTTGATGCATGTTCATTAAGTCACATGTGAAATTCAAATTGAAGTGTTTGGGATCAGTTCACTTGGTCAAATTTGTCTTCTCAACTCATGTGAAAAACCAAGGTGCAGAAGCTGCCACTCAGAAAGTTGTTTAAGTTCTACCACTAACAATAGCCTTGAGGCTACAACATTTCATAAATGAATTTTTTCCTCCCAATCTCCGCAGTGGTCTTATACTTGGAAAATTTTGGTTAAGTCAATTTAGTACGTGGAGAAAAGGATGAAGAATCATGTTTGATCACCTCACTTGAAAATTTAATCATTTTGCAAATTACAAAAACTTGGTATGTGGGTGCCACTTATGAGGATGTCATCAAACGTTAGGTGGTTGGGAGATGGCTTTGAACCTACAGAAATTTGCAAATGGCTGCCTGTGTGTTAAAACCCACCAAGGTTTGAAATTTTAGTGCTCTACGACCAATTTGTGGAACAACTCATTTGGAACATGGAGAAATGAAATTGAAGTTTACTTTGAGCTTTGAGTGACCACTAGGGTGATGTGGGAAAGGGTAAGGTGGAAGCCACTAATGGGGGTGTTGTCAAGTGTTTGGCAGTTGGGGAATGACCTTGATAGGATGGCGTCTCGTAGATGGAGTTTTGCATGAAAGAACTCACATCACATTTTAACTTAGAGTTCTCATTTTCCTTTCAAGTGGTCAATATGATAATAATGTATTTGTTGCTTGCATTATAAGGGTTGGGTATTAAGTGCATACAAAAATATCAAGGGCAAAAAACACCAGGTGGAAAGCTATGAGGATTTCATTGTTTGAAAATGGCTTATGTTGATTTCCCTTTTGCCAATGACAACTTGTAGGGTAGAACCTACAAAGGCCTTAAACTTGGTAATTTTCAATGTTTTAGTTTGACATATGCAGATAGGGTTGGGGTGGAAGCTTTCAGTGGGAAAGGATTTTATAACTTGTTAACAATGGCTTTGGTTCCATGGCTCCCCATCAATGGCATCCCGCAAGGGGAACTCTGCATAGACTCAAATACTTAGTCATTTTGAGCATTTTGATGATATGCTAGTTGTAAATGATGGGGTAGGACCCACAAATCAAGAGGTCGATAGTGTTTCATAGTTGAAAAATGATTTGAGCCAAAATAAAATTTTCCAACAAAAATCCGCATGAAGGGATCTACGAGGGTTTGGATTTAAAAAATTTCTCCCTTTAAAGCTTCAATAGTTTAAACAACCTAATGATCTATGCACAAGAATGGGGAGAGTGGGAGCTATAATCATCCAAGCCATAAGAAACAACATTCCAAAGACTTCCTTATGTGAATAAAAGCCTATGATCATTTTCACACTCAGAGGCCCTAGGTTTTGGGGTTAGCTTCCTATTAGAGAACTAGGGCTGGTGATTTTGATTGAAACAAAGTTTTATTAGTTACGAGTTACATCAACATGGTCATGCTATCATTGGTTTTCGATTTAGCCTCATTCAATCAAAACCTGACTATGCATTCGACCCTCTAAACACCCTTTAAATATTTTCCCATAAAACCCTAGGCATTTGGCCAATTCAGAAAAAATAGAGAAATGAACAAAGATGGGAGCTATTCCTACCTATTTCTATGTGGAGGGAGGGAGAAGATAATGCTCTAATCGTTGAAATTTCTCTTGGGTGGTGGTGGCTCCAAAAATCCTTCAAATTCTGAATATGCAACAATGAAAATGACAAGTCACACCCATATTTATAAGCCAACCTACCATTAATGTGGGCCATAAGTGCAAGTATTTCAAAAAGCATGCAGGGGTACGGGGTGCAAAAACATGAGAAGAGGCAGCAAGCGAGAAGTCCATTGCAGGAAGTTGAAAGGAAATTTCCATAAGGAATGGTGTTGTATGGATGACATCTCACAAGGAGCAACCCACAAGAAGATTTTCCTAGACAAAAAAGGGGAGGTAGCTTCTGCATGACAAAAACCCACATCAAAAATTCCGCAAACCCCCAAACTTCCTAAAACTTTGGAAAATGACCAGACATGATAAGATTTTGCAATTTTCAAGGAACTTTCACTAACTAGGTCCAAAATTAAGGGCACCAAAAATGAGGCAAATTTGAACCAACCCGAAAAATAGTAGAAACAAAGATGGGGTCCCCGATCCAAGCAGGGCATGTGTACAAAAGGAATAAAAAGGTTAAGCAAGCAAAGATGCAGAACTACAAAGCCAAATTTGAAACCCTAAGGATGTCTAAATATGAAGATATTATTTCCTACATGCTTGGAGTGGATGAAATTTTTAGTGCCATCAATGGTCTTGGTGGTAAGCTAGAAGAAAGTGAAGTTGTGAAAAAGGTACTAAGAACTCTTCCTAAAACTTATAGCTCTAGAGTTTCTGCTATTAAGGAAGCTCAAAATTTGGATAATTATTCTAAAGATCAAATTTTTGGTGCTTTTATTTCTTATGACTTGAGATATTTTGGCCAAGATGCTACAAAGAAAGAAATTTCCTTTAAATTCTACAAAGTAGAGAAGAATGATGAATCAAATCCGGATAATCTTGATGAGGTGGAAGAAAATTTTGTAAGGATATTAAAAAAGGTCACTGACAAATACAAAGGTAAGTTATCCTTTAAGTGTTTCAATTGTGGAAAAATAGGTCATTATGCTTCTAAATATTTGATTAAAGTTTCAAATGACAAATGTAAAGATCATAAAGGAAAATTTGTCAAGAAGATTTATTATGTTGAAAGAGATAATAGTGTATGTGATGATGAAGAATATGACTATCTTGATGAGGATAGCCATCAATTCTTGTTCATGGCTCTATAAATTGGAACTAATTCTACTAATTCTAAAATATGTGTGAATGAAAATTCTCTAGTAATAGGTCATAACATTGAAGGAACTATGGTGACTACTTTTCCTGCAAGAGAAGAGAGGAATTACTGGATAGTTGATAGTGGATGCTCAAATCAAATGATAGGTGATAAGAGTAAGTTTTTTAAACTTGAAATATATGATGGGGGGTCTTGTTAAGTTTGGTGATGATACATCTTCTAAGATCTATGAAAAAGGTTTAATTAGTTTTGATGGCAAGCATAAAATAGATGGTGTTCTTTATGTCAAGGGTCTTTGGCATAATCTTCTAAGTGTAGGAAAAATGTGTAGTAGAGGATATAATCTTGTGTTTCAAGATGATGGTTGTGAAATTAGAAAAGGAAGATATGTAACTTTGGTTGTTGTAGGTACAAGGATAGAAGGTAATGTTTATCAGCTAGGTATGTGCAGGATCATGATGGGCCAAAAAGTGGCTATATGATGGGTATGTGTAGGGTATGTGGCTGACAACTTTTTTTAACCCAAAATTGATGAAACAAAAAAGGTTTTTAAAGGAGATTCTTAGCTTTCCACCAATATTAATTATGCTTTATTTTGAATTTAATAAATAATTATTATTCATTTTCTATTTGAATTATGACTAAAGTTCTGATTTATTGGCTGATTAAAAAACATCTATAGCTTTCAAATGGTATCACATTTTTTGAATCAAACATAAATGCATTCTATGCTTCATAACTATAGGATTAATTTTTTTTAATTTCATGAAGTTTTAATTAAGTATGTGGGACATAAGAGTTTTATATTTTTAAAATTTGTAATAAAAATCATAATTAATTTATTTTCTTGAAAAATTACAAAAAATGCATCACATCGGGACATGAGTCCTCTAATTATATCTAAAATCATAAAAACATATTATCATTTTTATTGTGGTTAGATTGGTCATACCACCTACTTCTTATTTTTCCCTAAAATTTAAGTAACATCGCATTGAAATTTCAAATTTTCACCAAATAGATTTAAAGAAAAAACCTAGTATTTTAGAAACTAAATTTAATTTTCTATAGATTCTATTCTTACATGTTTTTGAAATAATATAGATAACTTATTCAAATTTTTATGTCAAGTTGCCTAACTCTATTTTTTTTTTAATTTTCATCGCCACTTAAGGGCCTGTTTTTTCCATGATGATCTTGTACATAGCAGCTCAAAGGTAGTGGTGTTAAATGCTTTATATCTAAAATAAATGAAAGTTGGTTATGGAATAGAAGAATGGGTCACATAAATTTTGATAACCTAGTGAAAACCATTTCTATTGATGTTGTGAGAGATCTACCAAGGATTACAAAGACTATAAATGTAATCTAAAAGGAATGTCAGTTTCGAAAGAAAAAATAAGAGGTTCAAGAAAAAAAAATTATATTGTAGGCCCTTTAGAGTTGATACATACAGACCTATGTGGACCTACCAGAATAAGAAACTCACATGGTGATAGGTATTTTATGTCATTGATTGATGATTACTCTAGAATGACTTGGATGACATTTCTCAAAGAAAAATAAGAAGCTCTACATAATTTCAAAGCATTTAATTCCATGGTTGATAATGAAATGGATGTAAAAATCAAGTGTTTAAGGTCTTATAGAGGTTTTTCATTTCACCTCCAATGAGTTTAAAAACTCTTATGAAGATCATGGAATCAAGAGGTATTTTTAGCTCCTAGGACTCCTTAGTAGAATGGAGTTATGGAGAGGAAGAATAGAATAGCTCGAGAAGTAGCTAGGACAATGATGAAGGAAGAAAATCTACCAGATGTCCATTAGAGAGAAGAAATTAATACTACAGTCTACATTCTTAGTAGAGGTTAAGGAAGAGTGAACAGTTCAAAGACTCCCTATGAGTTATGGTATGGTAAACCTCCTACTATAAATTATTTTAGTTTTTGGAAGAAAATTTTATAAGAGATGAAGCAAAATTAGGAAAGTTTGATGCAAGATCCGATGAAGGAATCTTCCTTGGATACTCTATAAGAATCAAAGATTACCCATGCTATAATAAAAGGTTGAAGAATATTCTTGAAAGTGTAAGTGTTAAGGTGGATCAAGAACCACTACAGAGTTCAGTATTGATTAAAGGATGCAAATCTAATGAATTCCCTTGTAGTGATGAAGAAAAGGATGAAGAGAAGGAAATAATATGGTATTTGAATAGAAAGAAGCTCTAGAAAAGATCCCTAAGACTCTAAGTATGTGTAGAAGAAACATTTTGAATATAAGATCATTGGAGATAAGAGAAAAGGTGTGTTGACAAGGAGAAAGTAGATGATAGAGAAACAAGTAATTTTTTGTTTACTTTCAGAGGCAGAACCTAAAACTATAATTGAGTCATGCAAAGATGAGAATTGGATCAAGGATATGAAAGATGAATTGGAATAGATTGAGAATTCATTCCAAGACCTACAAACAAGAATGTGATAGGACTAAGTGGGTTTTCAGGAAAAAACTAAATGAGGATGGAAAAGTTATCAAAAACAAGGCTAGAATTTTGTGTAAGGGCTACTCACAAGTAGAAAGAATAGATTTTGAGACATTCTCTGGTGGAAAGGATGGAATCCATTAGAATTTTGTTGGATTTTGTAGCACATAAAGGATTCAAATTATATCAAATGGATGTAAAGTTTAGATTCTTGAATGGTGAGTTGGAAGAAGAGATATACATTGAACAACTAGAAGGATTTTATTTATCAGATGATGTTGATATGGTATATAGGTTGATAAAGGAATTGTATGGGCTGAAACAAGATCTTAGATTTTGGTATGCAATGTTAGATAAGTACTTGTTGTAACAAGGATTTAGGAAAGGTACTAAAAATTTAGAAACCTTTACTTCAAGGTTGGGGGAGAAAAAATATTGATTGTGGTAGTGTATGTTGATAAAATTATTTTTGGAGGAAATGAAGGCATGGGAAAAATGTTTTTAGAGGAGATGCAGAAAGATCTTGAGATGTCAATGTATGGGAAAATGAATTTCTTCCTTGGATTACAAAATAATTAATCAAAAAAAAGTATTTTAATTTCACTGTCAAAATATGCCAAGGAAATGTTGAAGTTTCAAATGGAGGATTCTAAACCAGTGTATAATCTTATGGTTATTGGTTGTAAGTTGAGAAAAACTAATGAATCTCCTAAGGTTGATTAGAGAAAATATATATTAGCAATTTTTGGATTGCTATATCTAACTACTACTAGACCCAATATCATGCATGTAGTTTGTCTTGTGGAAAGATTTCAAGAAGGTCCTAGAGAACCTCATGTTGCAACAATAAAGAGGATATTTAGATACTTGAAGGGAACTCTAGACTATGATTTTTGGTATTTATTGATTTATCCTTGAGTGTATATATAGATGTAGATTGGGTGGGTTGTATAAATGATAGAAAAGTTAAAAGCGAAGGTGATTTCTTTCTTGGAAGTAGATTAGTTTCTTGGTTGAGTAACAAGCAGGATTTAGTATCATTATCTACTGTAGAGGTAGAGTCTATTGTAGTATCATGATGTTGCACACATGTGTTGTGGATGAAGCAAACATTGAAGGATATTAGAGTATCATATGATGAACTTATTTCTATCTTATTTGATAGTGCAAGTGCTATCAATATCTCAAAGATATCAGTAATGTATTCAAGAACAAAACATATCTCTATCTTGTATCACTTTCTAAGATAGAAGGTTGCAGGGAATGAGGTGAAGTTGGAGTATGTGCCTACAAAATACCAAGTTGTAGATATTTTCACCAAGCTCCTAAAGATACATTTGATTATCTCCAATAGAAGTTAGGGATTATTTCCCCTCCTTTTAACTAGATGCATAAGTTGGTGCATCTATCCATATGAGAATTCAAGATATATTCTTGGTCATAGACTCATGTTGAAGGCTACCTCTTAGAGGGATTAGGTAGTAGTGTTGTTAGTTAGTGTAGTCAGATGGAGCATATTTTGTGCCCCTAAGGGGTAGTGTAGAAAATTGAGAGTAGTGGAGAGAAATTAGTTGCTTTCTAGTGTTATAAATGTTTTCTAAAGTGGTGTATGTAGATTCCAAAAAGGAAATATGCATATGGCATGTGAAAGGTGTAGGTGTTTCCCTTTGAGTGTTTTCAAAAGGGGTAGAAAGAGTTCAATAAAGGAAAGATATTTGGATAAGTTTATGGCCCTTTTCCATTGATGTAGAAGGGGAAGAGAGTTGGTTGAAAAACCATAGTAATAAGGGGTATTGCATGAAAGAATATGATCTAAAAAACACATGGGGAGAGAGTGTTCCAAGAGAATGAGAGAGTGAATAACTCCTCGGGTAGGAGGAGAAGTTTGTGAATCACAAGAGAGAGTGTGAAGAGTAAGAGATGCTTCAGTCAGGGAGAGTGTTTCTTGTTGTATATTTGTTGTTGATGGTTTTTTAGAGAGCTAGTGTTTCCATCAATGACAAAGGGGGAGATTGTTGCAAGTATATTGTTGTTGTTTTCATTGATGTCAACAGTTGCAGGTGTTGGTCATTGATGTCAATAGCATGGAGATGGTTGGTTTTGAAAAGTTCTTGTGCTACTATGGATTTGTTATGGTTTGATAGGAATTTTTTTGTCAGTAGTATTTTCATTTATGTCTTGATGGATAAGAATTGCAGATGCAGTAAGTTCACTTGGTTTCCAAGTGCTTTTGATAAAATTTGAATAAAAGAGTGTGTTATATGATAGAGGAGTGTTTAGTGTTGTGCCTCACATTTATTCATTATTGAAGGTGTTATTTTTTGGTTTGGATATGATGATTAGAGGTGTTTAGAGTTTCTATATCCAGAGTTTTAGGTTCTAGATTGTACATCAGTAAAAGTTGTGTTTGACAGTTTATATGTCTATATAGAAGGTTGTCTAGGAGAAATGAGATTTCTCGACATTTCTCTACAATGAGTTTTATTTTCTTGCCGAATTGGGAACATTCTTATACTATTTGTAACTTTCTCCCCTTGAGGTTTTAGGTTCTAAGGTTTTTTGGAAGGTTGGTTAGTAAGTTGTGTTCTATGGCAATGTGTCTAGTTGCACAAAATGATGTTGTTCTCATTTTTTGGTGGTTGTGATAGATTTGACGAATATTTTGATTATGCTGGAACATTATGAGATGTGTGGATGATGTGAAGTTTTTTTGTGTGGTATGTGTGACCTAGAGAAGTGTGTATGAGATCGCTTGTAGTGTTAGTGTAGGTTTGGCTGACCTAGGTGCTAGCACTAAATGCAAAAGTTGTTATTTATTTGTGGATGTGTTGACTGGTGTGGTGATGTATATTTGGGTCCTAGTTAACCCTTGGTGTGGTTTTCCTTCACTTATTTCCATCATAGAGGTGTTCGGAGCTAACCTATTTTGGTGTTTCATATTTTATGTGGATACATTTAATTATGGTTGACCTAATTGAGATTGTTTATGTCATAGATGGTATAAATATAAGGTAAATTTTTGGAGATGTGTGCAGATCTATAGAAGGTGTGCAAAAGATGTGAATTTGATTAAGTGAGGTGATCTGAGTGCAATCTTAATTCCTATGACTCTAATTCATTTGAGAAAAAAGGGTTTATATTTACAATGTGCTTGAATTTCTTAGAGGTGGTGAGCCAAAGGTTGTAGATGGCATAAAGTTTCAGTGGTGGATTTCTCCTATTTCCTTGAGATAGTGAATCTCTTTGTAATATTTTTCTTCATTCTTTTTTCTTCTTGGTAGTGAGCCACCCTATAGTGATTCTTTCTTCCTTTTTTTGGGTAGTGAGCCCTTGGTAGTGAGACTAATTGTAATTAGTGTTGCAATTCATATATGTGAGCTAATCCTCGCCATGGTTTTTCCCTTCTTGGGTTTTCCACATAGATCTAGTGTTCTTATGTGTTGTATGTGATAGCATTACTATTTCATATGTTTAAATTATTGTAATACATGATAAGGGTTTAAGGGATAACAAGGGTTTGAAAGTTAATGAGGGATTGAATTCTTTTAATGTACAACTGATTCACTCCGTTTCTCAGTTGTCTTGTTCATCTACTTTTTAAGACATGGATGAAACAGATCCATATTGGGGGGTAGTTGTAAAAAACAACTTATCATATGTCAATAAAGATGAAACCATTAAAATATTTGTATAGGTATGAATCCCAAAGTTTTCTTAACCTTTTTATATCAAATAGTAGGATCCTAAGAGTTATTTATTTGATCAAAAAAAGCTAAGACATTCTAAAGTCACTCAAGAATAAACTCCAATAATCTTAGAATCAACAAAAGAGGTATGCATACCACCATAGGATTGAGAGAAAATTTGAGGTTGGAGACATGGGTTTTGTGAGATTGTATCCCTATAAACAATATTTCAATGTAAGAAGATATGAAAAGATTAAGCCTTATTTTTATATGCCTTATAGAAATCTTTAGAAGGCTTGATAAAATTTCCTATGTGTTGGAGCTGCCAGAGGGAAGTAATATTCACAACATATTCCACATGTCTTGTCTCAAAGGGGCACTTGGAAACCATATTGTGCCTTCATATGATTTTCCTTCATTAAATGAAGAAGGTAAGTTTGTCTTGATTCTTAAAGTAGTCACAGATGTAAGGGAGAGGAAACTAAGAAATAGAAGCTCTAAGGAAATTTTGGTTCAATGGAAAGATATCTTATAAAAGATGCAACATGGGAATGACCTAATATATTAAGGATGAGAAATTTTGAGCAGGGTAGACTTCTCATGCCCCATTTTTAATTAATTTAAGTCTATAGATATTAGGTCTATTATTTTCTTCTTCTATCCCTATTGGTCATATTATTATGTCTTCTTCCCCTTCTTTTCCAATGTGTCTTATTAAGGTCTATTCTTATAAGTTTGTGTTAGTTTTTAGAGTTAAAATTCTAAGTATGTCTTTCCTTACAACTTTATGTTTCCTTTATTTTTGTTATAGTTTTTGAATTATCCATCTTTCCATTCTTTCCATTCTTCCCCCACTCTTGCATTTGTATTTGTAAAACTTTTAAAGTTATCCTTACTAGAATTCTTATTGGTTTACCATTGATGCACAAACATGTATGACTTTTATGGTATTTATAACCATTGATCTTTGATATTTCTACCTTTGGTTTTGTTCTCTTTCCAACTCCCTAAAACATGTTGTAATGTCACTATTAGTAATGTTTTGGCACCATATCTTTCTTTAGTAGGACTCTCCTACCCATGATCATTATTAAAATATGGAAATATCGATTCACATGGTGGTTGAATTGTTATTTTTTTGTGGATATAAATGGGTGAATGCATCCATTCAAGGGGCATAATCTATTACTTTACACCAAATACCTATCTGGAAATTAATTGAACACTTATGTCTAATCATAAATATTAGAGGATAAAAACCCTTTTATTTTTAAAATTAGAGGATAAAACAACTTTAGTTGGAGAGTGATCTCATATAGATGTCATATTGGAGCTTCACTAATCATGGATTTTAGTTGCATTTTATTGGTTCTATTTACTATTCCTATAGGTATGAATATTAAAGTTTAATGCTCTTGTAATTGTTGAAGTTGAAACTATTTGAATATAATTTATTCTTTATTTATAAATAGAGAAAGATCATGAGTATATATATTTTATATTTTTTATTACAACTTATGATAATGATATATGTTAATAGTAAATTTGAGTTATTAAAGATCTAGTTGAAATATTAGAATATGATATTGTTGTTCCAAATTAAAGTATTCGTATAAGGTTAAGAATCAAATTTTCATATGATTTTCTAAGGCCATTACACAAGGGTCATGTTTTCCTTGGTTCTAAGATGCTTCAAGATAGGAATTAGAAATTAATATGAATCAAAGAGAAATTATTGATCGCTTAGGATTAACAAAAGAACTATGTTAATTTTGAGATATTGGATCAACACTTCTTAGTTAGTGATCATGTTTTCTTGAGACTGAAACTACATGAAAACCCAATCCATTATGGGAAAGGTTCTAAGATCACATCATTATTTTTCAATTATTTTTGATGTTTGAGAGGATTAGTCCCATTGATTACCAACTTTCCTTACCAGCTACTCTTTGCACACATGATGTGTTCCATGTTTTAATTCTAAGAATGTATATTTAATATGTAACCAGCGTTCTTGATTCAAATGTCTTGTAGGGTGAGGATGATAGGAATTTTTCTTTAGAGCTCATATTTATTCTATAGTATTAGCAACTAAGCCATTAGGTATGAGGTATAGGTTAGGTAAGGGATTGAGGGACTATCACAGTGATCTAATAGCTACTTGAGAGGATGTTACATAGCTCTTGGTCCTTTATCTTCAAATTTTAAGC
>VDFB02025891.1:47640-71563 GCA_007258455.2 Sequoia sempervirens
AGATCAGAACATGATGTGGCCCCATCCGTAAAGAGGACCACCCTCATGTTCTCTTAAACATATTTAATTTCAATTGGTGTATTAATTCACGTAACCTTTCATGTTTCAATCAGATCGATTTAGAGCTTGTTCAAATACGTTGAGCATGAGTTCATAACAAAAGTTTAGGAACATGATGTGGACCCATCAGGTAAAGAGAACCACTCTAATGTTCTTCTAATTAATCAAATACTTGTAACAATAATAATAAAACATATCAGTTTAACATTTCTTTCTTATTGCAGCAGATCCCCCCTTGAAGCGGCATCCACGTCATGAGTAGACGACTACGCGTACATTAAGATCACAAGTAGAGGGCATAACAACTAAAGGGGGGATAGATATTGATTTAGAAAATGATACTCCACTTCAACTTTATGTAGCTTTAAAAAGAAACAAAAAAAAAGTGATTGTAATCATATCATGACAACCATATTTTTGATAATATGTAAAAACTGAAAGAATGAATATTATATGTTAATGAATGAATGTGAATATGTTAATTAATGAATGCTATATGTTAATGAATGAATGTTATATGTTATTAATGGATGAATGAATGAATGTTATATGTTATTAATGGATGAATCAATGATTAATGTTATATGATTGGGTATGGGGAATTGAGAGTGATATGAGGGGGGGAGGGCCAAATGAGCTTCCACCGTCACATGGTTGGCCTTGTTAAGTAGAGAATATTAAACTATACTCAAAACAAAGAGAAGCTCAATAAGGCAATGCACTTTTCAATATAAGAAATGCATCATTTGAAGCATCAAACCAATATGCAGTTTGTATGTATGATCAGTCGTCAGTCTCCGCAATGGTACATTTCCACGAATATATAATATTTTTTTTTTTAAATTTTGCTTCTTCGTCGCAATTTCGACGATAACAACCGACGAATCAACAGAAAGCCTCGATGAAGTTGCTATAGCTGCGCCGACGATTTCGTCATAACTCCCTACCCATTTCGTTGCCCTTTTGATGATATTTTGGCATTGCCACCACACTACTCTCTGTCAATTTCATCGAACATTCGATGAACTTTTAGTGTTCTTCCAACGCTACTACTTGCCTATTTCATCGTACATTCGACGAACTTTTGGTGTTCTTTCGATGCTACTACTTTAGTATTTCGTTGCTATTTCGATGAACTTTCCATGTTTCTACGCTAATGCTTGCCCATTTCATCGAACCGATGATGAACTTCTGGTGTAATTCGTCGGTGGATAAACAAATTTTTCATCGATATTCTGACAAAATCTTGAGGTATTTCACGATGCTGCCGACCGACGATTCTTCACCATTATTTTGACATTTAATTTGTCGTCGGCCTTGTGACGAATTTTTTTTTGCCATTGTATCACTCTTTTGATAGAGATTTGTCGAACAACCGACGAACGACCATCAAAAAATGGTGTCAAATCCAGTAGTGTTCCTATAGTGATGCCAACATGTGCTCTTTTGTTCCACATGTATCACCGAGACTCCTAAGCTTTGCTAAAACCTCTGATTGAGTCCCTTATGCCATACCAAAGATTGATGTTGTTATCGTTGTGACATACCAGTTTTCTCACCGAAGACCACCATTCGAATCCTCTAGCACCGTGTCACTGTGACCATCAATGGTCGGGGAGACCCTATGGTGAAGCCACTTCATTTCACCAATACCGTTATACTTCGACAAGCGTTCATCCCTTTCTCGGCAAAATTCCTTTGTGTCGCTCAGACCCTCCTCAGTCGATGAGAGTATATAGTGATCCCAAGTGCTATGCCGATGCCCTTCATATTCCAGTGAGACACTCACCATTCGGAGAGACCTTCCAGTGACCTCATACCTCTTGGCGAGCTTCCCTTTCTGATGTTGGGGTGACCATAATGCTCTAGGGAGACTTTTTACCGAATTCTGCTGTCACCAGGAGCCCTCCTATGGTCATAGCAAAATGTTCTCTTTGTCCCACATGTATCGCTGTAACCCCCCTTTGTCAGGGAGATGTCGCATAGAAACCTAATGTCCTGGTGAAAGCCCCCCGCATGTTCATTCTTTGGTCACCAAGACATATTAACTCTCTTACCGAAGACACCCTTGTCGGCGAGACTCCACCGACTCACCAAGATATCTTGGTGATGTTAACTTGCTTTGCTCAAATGTGGACCCCTTTCCTATTGGCAAGACTCTTGGCATTGGGTGAGAGCACATACCAAAGAGAACAACTCACGTCGAAGCGTTAGAACCTTTTTTCCTAGTTGGTGAGACACAAAGATCTCATTGAGAGATCTCTCCGAAGGAAACCCCTCATGCCGATGGGAACTTCATGTCGCCGGGATGATGACCCCTGTCTTGCCAATGGATCCCGCATATGATTTCTGATCACTGTGACATCTCTGGGGTCTTGCCGATAGGACACATAAATGTATATTTGAACCAAACGAACCATAGGTCAAGGAGATCATGATAACCCTATGCTTATAAGATGCACAGTGGGGAGTATTCTGATTCTTTGGATTTTGAAACAATTAGAACCCAACCACCAGTCGTTAAGAGTCTAGAAAGTCTTGCTGACCTTTGCCTTAGCAGATTTTCATGACCAACTGGACTGAAGCATGGACCCCAATTGAGCTCCCCTAGCAAAAATCATCATGTACATGATTTAATACTACATTCAATAGAGAAGATCATACAAAGAGAAGCTAATTAATCAAAATCATCACTAAAACAAATGATATTAACTTAGAGTTACTCCATACTTGTTCACATTCCACCAGATTCCAGGGAAATCCATGCAGGATGGAATTTTGTGAAGGAGAAGACATTCTGGCAAACCCAGGACAAACAAGGAACAACAGACTTTGGGAAAGTCCTAGGAAGAAAGAAATTCATGAAAATCTGGTCCACGTAGATTTTCGCGAAGACCGCAAATCCACGAACCCACAATGCTTAGTCAGAGCTCAAGCGAGACCCGGGAAAATCCAAATAGGGTGGAAAATCCTGAACTCAGGGGAAAACCCAAATTCCAACTAAGGCAGAACCAAAATTAGATTAGATAGAACAAAAGATAAAACACAGAGAAACATAAGAACTCCCAAAAGCAAAGAATATAATAGAGGCAAAGAAACCAAAAGAGAAGGGGGACCCATTTCGATCCAGATCAAAGTGGGGTGGTTATGCAAGGCATAACAAATGGTGACTCAGCTAGGAAAATGGTTTAACCATTTTCATGAATCTAAAAGATTCAGCTACCCAGAACTTCTGGTTCATGAACATCACAACTCTAGTTAGGTTAGTTAAAACAAGAAAGGTAGAGCTAGAATCTCAAATGTAAGTCAATCAATGGCTACCCCTAAATCTATGTGTGTGCTTGATTGTGCATCACCCTTTTGTAAAGTTTCTTCATCCTTTGAATAACAATGTGCAAGATTTGAACTACATGAGTTGATTTCCTTCATGCAATGATATCCCGGGCATTGCTCCTCTGCCAGTCAGGCATCCATAGCCCCGACGGAGATACCTCTAGTTCTCTCATAACATTTCTCTACTGCCAGTCAAGCGTCCATAGCCCCGGTAGAGATATTGGAATCACCCATTCATATTGAATCGTCTTTTTATTTTGATAATTATTTTCTCTTTTTTTTTAGATATTTCATTTAATTCTCTTTTCCTTTTCAATATGTTAGATATTTAATATCTGATCTGGGTTGAAAACTACAATGGACCTCATAACAACACTTGGAAGTCAGATTTTTCACTCAAGTCTTACAACACTGTCATCCTAGGACAAATAGACTACTAGAAGAGGAGATGATTTTAATGATTTGTGATAGATTTAGGGGAGCTGATGAAGGATTTCATACTTGGTACCTTGTTTTCAAAAACTTCCACAAATTTTATTGATGACAAGCATGAAACAACGAATTGAGGATAAAATCACCTGACCAGAGAACGTGAAAATATTTAAACCACTTCTCTCCTAGTGACCAAAGCATGCTTCAGATAATAACCCACAGCTTCAAATAGAAAGAAATAGGTTAAAAACCCCCCAAAGAATAGAACAAACAGAAAACAAAAGGCAAAGAAAACAAAGGAGACAAGGACAAACATACAAACATGAAGCTATTTACAGACAAGAGCCACATCATTTACACCAAGAGTAGCAGATTATTCACATAAAGGAAAGAGTTATTTACAAACAGGAGACAAAATAAATTATTTACACAAAGAAAACAACAAAAAAAATTATATACAAAACATAAATTAACAAGCCTCAAGATTCAAAATAGTGTTTAAGGAACTGCCCATTAACAAGCAAAGGAACTAGCTCTCTAGTTAGGCTACTTAGTCTAAAAGCATTTTCCCCTAGGATCTCAGCAATTTGATAAGGACCTAGCCATAGTTATTTGATATGCTCTTACCTTGGTCAATAATTCACTACTAAGAAATTCCTAGATTTAAAAAATAAACATTTTAAGCTTTTATTTTATTGGACTAAATTCTCTAATAGATTATCAATATAAACATAATCAAAGAAGTTCTTGGATTTTAACCTCATAATTTCCCATGCTAAATATCTCAAAATTTAGACTAGACAAGAGCACACATCTCCTAGGATGTGTGGATCTAAGGATCACATGGTAAGAGGGCTATAAAGATAGAGGAACCCAATGGTATGCCCAAATTTCTCTATGCTAGTTTTCTTGATACTAGGCACAATTACAAAAACTAAAAATTTCATAACTCACAAGTATCTCTAAACACCACCAATTTTAGAGATAGGAAAAATATAGCATTCAAATAATTTATTAAATCTCTAAACCCACATATATCTATTCAACAATACACATGCTAAAAGAATATTAAGAAACTTAAGGATACATCCAACACATGGGATACCATTTTTAACCATCAATTATACATAACATGTGCATTACATCCACACTAGTTTACTTGACCATTCTACAAGAATATGAAACTATATTTTCTAATCATGTTTCTATCACATAGATAAACATGAGAAAAAAAAAATTCATGCATGTTCAACACCAACATCTAAAAGTTATAAAATTAAAGATACATATTATTTCAAGTATGTGGGCATTGGTGGTGATCAGGATTGCACCCTTTAGACAAGTTGCACTTGTCTATCCTGTCACAACATGGAAACACTCTCTGGTTTTTGGGTAAACCAATTGGTGAGAGTGAATCTCTAGAGTGGGTTGGTTCCCTTCTAGCTAATCACCTAATCTAAGCACCTTCAGGGGAAAGGGTAGTAGGAAGAAAACTATAAATTAACACCTACAACTTTAAGATGATCAACTAAATATGGAGACTTTGATGAGACTTAACTCACAACACTTCTTTCACAACAATCAACTCTCACAATTCACCTTAATGCATTTGGATCATTATATTTTGCATAAAGACTCCTTGAAAGTAGAATACAATATGCAACCTAAACTTATTAGAAAACTTGACAATCACCCACAACAACAGGACTAAGAAGGATTTGATAATTTGAATCACAACAAAATCTGACAATCACTATGAGCTCATGACAAGAAAGAAAAAAGGAGAAATCTACTACTTTTATTGCAAGTGAAGGAATAAGACATCAAAATATGATTCAAAATGAGTTTAAAAAGCTCTCAAAGTGACTAAGAGAGCAAGAAACTAGAAGTTTTGAACCCTGAGAAATTGAAATTTCTCATATTTATAGCCAAGATGTGACCTTGTCGTGCCAAAATAGAAAAATCAGGTTCACTACCTCTCCAAAAATCAACTCAACTAGATTTTTGAGCTCCTCCAAAAAGCCTAAAAATTAGCCTCCAAAACAACTCCAAAATGCATCAAAAAGATGGAAACCTCCCATCACCCAAAGGTTTATCCAAAAAGGCCTCAAAATTAGGTACTAACTGCTGGAAACTAAAATTATAAACTTTAGTTTGGCATCTTCTTTTTGAATTCACCCAAAAATGAACTCAAGAATAGAAAGTTCTGATATGAACTGAAGTGCATCATCAAATTGTATTTAAACATTAGCAAACACCAAGGCAATTTATAGAAAAATTACCATTAGTGTTGTTTTACAATCAAATGTAGTTTCTAAATCACAAATAGAAAGCTTGTTTACACTTGATTTTTACAACTCACCTCTAGTTACTTTGATTTTTCTTCAGGTTGATCTCAAATCCTTCCGATTTTTTCCCTCTCGATCTCTAATAATTTTAATTTTTTTGCATTTAATTTTTGGAAAAAAAAAATATCATGTATGATGCTCTTTTATATATTTGATTTTTATATAAAAAATCATAAAAATACATATGCCCATCATCCACTTAGGAAAAAAATAAAAATCAATGACCCTAAGCCATCACTTGATCTTAAGGGAAATTATCATGAAAAAAATCTCTAAGGCATAAAGAAGGGAAAATAAGGATAACCCTAATGAGGGCCATATGCATGATATATGGTTTGATTTTCTTCAAAAAACAAAGAAAAATAAAATGCCAAAGGCCAATGTGAAAAAAATAGCAAAGCATTGAAAAAAATGTGAAAAAGATGTGATGAAAATCACATTGCACAAAAATAGGGTAAAAAACCTTAAAAAAAATGGCCTCCAAACACTTCACTTGCTTGTCATTTCATCGGCCTCTTGGTGGAGACTAAAACCCTACTATGCATTGCTATGGAAGATTAGGGTTTGGATTTTGGAGCCTCCATTCAAGCTCATGCTTGACTATTTATGTTGATTTTCGAATGCAACTTGAAGGTGAGTTGCTTTCCTCTGTGCTTCAATGAATTTCCACTCCTTTTCGATGAAGACCATGGCCTTAAAGGTCATGGCTTGATTGGTTTTGAATGTGTTTTTTTCTCTTTTGTTGTGTTAACATCTCCTTTGCCATCCTCATGGCTACCATTGGAGGGTTTGTTGAGGAATTTTGTGGGGCTTTGGCCGCAACTCTAATGGACTTATTCTCTTTGATGCAAAAGGTAAGCTTCATTATCTTGTGATTTCATGGCATTTCCCTCTTAAATAAAGCTTATTGAAGCTTTCTCTTGCAGAAACTATGAAAGATTTGGAGTTTTTATGAAATGGCTATTGCTCTAGCCACGACCATATTGTATATTTTCCTTCTTCTTTTGTATGAACTTGATAGGGCTTAGCCCTCAACATGTAAACAAAAGAATTATTGTTGAATAGAAACACATTTTTGAGTGGGAACTCTCCACCTCATGGATTTCCTAAACCCTTCATGGCCGCAGGCCTGTAGCTTACATTTAACTAAGGGTTCAGACCCATGTTGTTCTCCTTTGTATTTGCATTTGATTCCTTGAAACCCTAAGTGGGTATTGAGACTCATGAGAGAAAAAATTTGGCCTCTCTAGGTTGCAGGTATGGAAACATCAATTTGGGATTTCTCCATTCTGAACTTGAACATTCTTCCACTTTTGTACGCTTGGAAACCCTATAGAAAGATTGTGTGAAGTTAGCTCTAAAAGTTGAACTAGGCTCCATGTATTTGCATTCATTTGAAAATATTGCCTTGCCATTGGAACTATTGTAGCATAAATGAATTTTTCTAAAGGAATATAATGGCTTCATTTCACACTCCTATCATAGTTGTAGCTTTATTAAAATGTAGAATTAACTTCATTTCTTTGTGCATTCTACAACAATTATTTCTTTTGTTTCTGCACTTCTAGAAAACATCATGAGAAGTTCATGCGAAATTTTCTTTGAGAATTGAATTAGGAACCATTGCACTTGCATTCATTTGAAAACTTCAAATTTTCATAGATCCAATGTAGAAATCACCATATTGCTTTGACAAATCAAAGAGTTATAATGTATACATTTATCACTATTTTTTCTCCTTTAGCATGCATTGACTTAATCTGCCATGCTTACACCAAATGTGTAGATTTTCTTTGCCTTTCACTGTTTCCCTACATTTCTTGCTTCATGCATACATTAACAATTATTTTCTTTCTTCACACACCTTTGTTTGCACTTCTAACATGGCTGCCATGCACTTGCTTACTTTCAGATATATTGCATATAGACATATTTACTTCATTTCATGCACTATGACACTCATGTAGGTTACTTTCTTACTCTTTATCATTTTGTTTATGCACTTCAATGTTTAAAAAAAAACATGCACATTCTCACTTCTTTTCCATGTCAGTTTTATTCTTCATGAGATCATTGAATTGTGCAATTAGATTTCCTTGCATAAAGGTGGCAACATAATACTGAAATAAGCTTAAAACTTGCAAATTTCCTTCATGAGGCATGCTATTTTACATTGTATTTGTCCTCCAACACTTGATGTGTTGAATTTTGGTTCACCATGCCATCTTTGCATTCATTTTCTGCCTTCAATAGCTCATTTGCAGCCACTTGTCACTCGGTTACTGATGGAGACAACTCCTCTTATGTACTCTTCATGCATTTTTATCTCCTGAACAACAACATGATGGTGTGAAAGTCATCCTTGCATAGAATATTTTGAAATATAAGAGTACCTGATATTGATGATTAGAATATTCTTCATTTCATTTTCTTCAGTTATCATTGCATGATTTGTAACAGGGCATTATTTATCCCTGTTCACTATCTCATTATGTGGTGATGCACTTTATTGCAGTTCACTTGAGCAATGGGTCACCTATGAATTTCATTTCATTGCACTTGACTTGACTATCCTAGGTGATCACTTGTTTGATTCTTCATGTCACTTGATGCACTCCTTTAGATACATGCTTCTTTGAGCAATTTTGAGTTGTTTCTCTTTTGAAAACCCCTCTTTGAATACTTGAGAGATAACATGTTGGGTCTCAACCCTTGTGTGAGCCTATTTTACACCACATGCTTTATGATATTAAAACTAGATCAGCAACATGACTTGTCCTATACCTACACATGAAAACAAACAATGTTAGATTAGGGTATGTGCAGGATCATCATGGAAAAAATAGGCCCTTAAGTGGCAAAAAATTCAAAAAAATCAGAGTTAGGAAACTTGACGTAAAAATTTGAATAAGTTATCTATATTATTTCAAAAATATGTAAGAATAGAATCTATAGCAAATTGAATTTAGTTTCTAAACTACTAGGTTTATTTTAAAAAAAAAAAAATCTATTTGGTGAAAATTTGAAATTTCAATGCAGAGTACTTAAATTTTAGGGAAAAAATAAGAAGTAGGTGTCTTTTGACCACCCTAACCACAATAAAATGATAATATTTTTTTATAATATTTTAGATATAAGTAGAGGACTCATGTCCTAATGTGATGCATACTTTTTGTAATTTTTTCCAAGTAATTAATTAATTATGATTTTTTTTATTACAACTTTTAAAAAATATAAAAACTCGTATGTCCGACCACCTTAACTTGGTGAAAACTTCATGGTTTTTTTTTTTTTAAACTTACAGTATGCAAAGCATAGAATGTGGCACATGTTTTGAATTCAAAAAATGTGATACCGTTTGAAAGCTATAGATATTTTCAATCAGCTTATCAATCAGGACTTTAGTCATAATTCAAATAGAAAATAAATAATAATTATTTATTAAATTCAAAGTAAAGCATAATTTATATTGGTGGAAAGCTGAGTATCTCCTTTAAAAACCCTTTTCATTTCATCAATTTTGGGTTAAAAAAAAGTCGTCAGCCACATACCCATCATATCACCACTTTTTGGCCCATCATGATCCTACACATACCCATTAAAACAATGTATTATTATGATGTTTCCTCCTTGTATTTTGTCACACTTCTTGCTCTTGCTCAGCTGTTTCAATGTATCAATAAGTAGCATTCTTCATTACTACTGATGATTCTTGTAGGAATGTTCATAAATAGAGCTCTAACAACTTTTGACATCTCTTGCAGGTCTACAAGGAGCTTAGGAGCAAAGAAAGGTGCACCATCCCGGAACCAACTGAAGACATCAAGAAATGATGATTATGTTCCTTCTTATGTGATTTCTTATTTATTTAATCTTTAGTAGTGTAGAATGCTCCTTTTGATACATTGTCTCAGCTACTCCCACGACTTATGTGGGACACTTGATTCTTATTATCCAATGAATACAATTACAACATTTGTGAAATACTTGTTCAATTATGTACTTTTTCCTTTTGCAAAACAATGTTTGAAACACTATGAATGAATATCAGAATGAAATCATTTCTTTTTACATTCCATGCAATACTTAATGCTGCAATTGATAACAAGCAACTAAACACATTGCATTTTAAAATCCCACAATAAACTCAAACACTTGCAATGGTTAAACATCTACGGAGGAAAATTGAAATTATTCACCTTAAAATGAATCTTGAATAAACCAACTTTGTCAAATTGAGTTGTGGTGAAAATTTGATAACATGAATATTACATTCTTAATCATTTTTTTTCAATATAAAAATTATAATTTGAGGATTCTAGACATCCTAAATTATATATTTTAATCAAAATACACAAAAATGAAAAGATTAAAAACTAAAATATGACTCATTTTTCACACATTCCCAACCTTCTCCACAAAATATTTGTATCCTTAATAGTGGTTCAATTCCACCTAGCCATGTGGAACACTAAAACCACCTCTCTAAACGAGGAGGTAACTAAATGGGTAGTGAACCAAGATACACCAAACACCATTGGTATGGAACATGACCAAATACAACAAGTACATGAGATAAAATATGTCATACAAGAATTAAAAAATTTAATATTGTGAATGGGCCCTTGATCTATTAGTGAAGTTGAATGGTTCTTAATGAGCTCACCAAGGATCAAGTATTTTTGAGTGCAAGGTGCCAACATCATAAGGGATAAGGCCGAGATCATGCCTCAAGAAAATTTGGTGGAATTGATACTCCTCAGTCCTTGTCTCTTGGCTAAAGAGGTTTCAACCCAAAGAAGACTCGTGCTCCTGTATTGGGTAGCTAAAAATTATTTATGAATGAACTCCATAAAAGAAATTAATATTGAGAAGATCATGCTAATCAAATCATATACAATGGGATCACATGCACACATCATGTTTATAATACAAAATGTTCAAGAGGAGGAGAGGGTTAATGTATAAGACTAGCAATAGAGTGTCATCATAGTACCAAGAACCACATGAAGGTTAATAACTATACCTCTATCCCATGAGGATCTACAATAATAGAAATGGAATGTAAGATTGATCCAATGTACTTCATATCCCTCCCACATATTTTACTAGGCATACAAAAATTTCTCATCGATCCAACTCTTGTAAATATTTAATCAAATAGTTCAAATTCATTTTAATTAATTACTTATCTTAACCTCTCATTTCCTCATATTAGATTATGATACAATTGGATGTGTGTGACAATCCACTCTATCCTAACCTAGATCTCTCACATCCTAAGGCCAAATACTCAAATACACATAAAAATATACAACACAAAATTAAGGTATGCACATAGAACAAATAGGCCAATATGATTGTTCATTTTATTTTAATAATATATTTTTTACTCCTAAGAAATACAAAACACAAATGAATTCATAATTAAGAATTTAGTTTTCAAGACACTCAAGCATTTTTAAAATAAAAAAAATTATATGTAAACTTTTAAACCCTTCAAATTTTAAAACATAAAAAAACCCATTTTCTAAGAACACCCTCTTGAAGCTAAGGGTATCAAACACATTATTTTTGAATTACATGATGATTTAATTTTTTTGTCATATTTATAACATAAAATATTAAATTATATTAAAAATAATTCTATTGGGACTGTTAAATTAATTTGACTCAATTTTAAAATACCAATACATTCATTCCTATAAAATTAAATGTCATATGCATCCACTTAAGATGGACATAGAATAATTATTAAAAAATTAAATTTAAATGCATAGAGATGAAACCCTTACCTTCAATTTAATGTCCAAACAATAATAGAGTTTTATAAAATATGGTCCAATTTCCCAAATCGAGAAAAAAACTCTCCACTCAAATCGAACACTCCAAGTAAGAAATTTTATAATTCAAGAACAAAAGAAAAAATATGGAAATAAAAATGCACAAGCAAAGGGGAAATTGCAAAATGCATCCCTAAATTAGTTTCTTTCATTTTTTACTTCTATCCCCAATTTTTTTTTCAAGCTTGTACCTTTTATGTGATTTTGCATTTTAAATAAAATGACTAAATAAATCTCATAAGTATTACTAATTTATAATATACCTTTCCAAAATTTTACTTTTAATAATTTTATTAATTTAATTAGAACAAATAAAGGAAAACATATAAAAATATATTTGTAAACTAATAATTCAGTATATTTCATTTTTCCATTCAACAACAATAAATACATTGTGAGATACAAAAACTATAAGCTTTATCCACTACCAACATAATTTTATTACATAAGAACATAAAAAAAAATTAAATATAAATGATTATAATATTTGAATGACTTAAAAAACACATGAAAACATTTTATTGGTTTAACATGACTCAAGAATCTAGAATCAATTGACTTATATTTTGGCTCACACACCACACAACATGCATCTCATATTTTGAGCTTAAAATTTGAAGATAAAGGACCAAGAGCTATGTAACATCCTCTCAAGTAGCTATTAGATCACTGTGATAGTCCCTCAATCCCTTACCTAACCTATACCTCATACCTAATGGCTTAGTTGCTAATACTATAGAATAAATATGAGCTCTAAAGAAAAATTCCTATCATCCTCACCCTACAAGACATTTGAATCAAGAACGCTGGTTACATATTAAATATACATTCTTAGAATTAAAACATGGAACACATCATGTGTGCAAAGAGTAGCTGGTAAGGAAAGTTGGTAATCAATGGGACTAATCCTCTCAAACATCAAAAATAATTGAAAAATAATGATGTGATCTTAGAACCTTTCCCATAATGGATTGGGTTTTCATGTAGTTTCAGTCTCAAGAAAACATGATCACTAACTAAGAAGTGTTGATCCAATATCTCAAAATTAACATAGTTCTTTTGTTAATCCTAAGCGATCAATAATTTCTCTTTGATTCATATTAATTTCTAATTCCTATCTTGAAGCATCTTAGAACCAAGGAAAACATGACCCTTGTGTAATGGCCTTAGAAAATCATATGAAAATTTGATTCTTAACCTTATACGAATACTTTAATTTGGAACAACAATATCATATTCTAATATTTCAACTAGATCTTTAATAACTCAAATTTACTATTAACATATATCATTATCATAAGTTGTAATAAAAAATATAAAATATATATACTCATGATCTTTCTCTATTTATAAATAAAGAATAAATTATATTCAAATAGTTTCAACTTCAACAATTACAAGAGCATTAAACTTTAATATTCATACCTATAGGAATAGTAAATAGAACCAATAAAATGCAACTAAAATCCATGATTAGTGAAGCTCCAATATGACATCTATATGAGATCACTCTCCAACTAAAGTTGTTTTATCCTCTAATTTTAAAAATAAAAGGGTTTTTATCCTCTAATATTTATGATTAGACATAAGTGTTCAATTAATTTCCAGATAGGTATTTGGTGTAAAGTAATAGATTATGCCCCTTGAATGGATGCATTCACCCATTTATATCCACAAAAAAATAACAATTCAACCACCATGTGAATCGATATTTCCATATTTTAATAATGATCATGGGTAGGAGAGTCCTACTAAAGAAAGATATGGTGCCAAAACATTACTAATAGTGACATTACAACATGTTTTAGGGAGTTGGAAAGAGAACAAAACCAAAGGTAGAAATATCAAAGATCAATGGTTATAAATACCATAAAAGTCATACATGTTTGTGCATCAATGGTAAACCAATAAGAATTCTAGTAAGGATAACTTTAAAAGTTTTACAAATACAAATGCAAGAGTGGGGGAAGAATGGAAAGAATGGAAAGATGGATAATTCAAAAACTATAACAAAAATAAAGGAAACATAAAGTTGTAAGGAAAGACATACTTAGAATTTTAACTCTAAAAACTAACACAAACTTATAAGAATAGACCTTAATAAGACACATTGGAAAAGAAGGGGAAGAAGACATAATAATATGACCAATAGGGATAGAAGAAGAAAATAATAGACCTAATATCTATAGACTTAAATTAATTAAAAATGGGGCATGAGAAGTCTACCCTGCTCAAAATTTCTCATCCTTAATATATTAGGTCATTCCCATGTTGCATCTTTTATAAGATATCTTTCCATTGAACCAAAATTTCCTTAGAGCTTCTATTTCTTAGTTTCCTCTCCCTTACATCTGTGACTACTTTAAGAATCAAGACAAACTTACCTTCTTCATTTAATGAAGGAAAATCATATGAAGGCACAATATGGTTTCCAAGTGCCCCTTTGAGACAAGACATGTGGAATATGTTGTGAATATTACTTCCCTCTGGCAGCTCCAACACATAGGAAATTTTATCAAGCCTTCTAAAGATTTCTATAAGGCATATAAAAATAAGGCTTAATCTTTTCATATCTTCTTACATTGAAATATTGTTTATAGGGATACAATCTCACAAAACCCATGTCTCCAACCTCAAATTTTCTCTCAATCCTATGGTGGTATGCATACCTCTTTTGTTGATTCTAAGATTATTGGAGTTTATTCTTGAGTGACTTTAGAATGTCTTAGCTTTTTTTGATCAAATAAATAACTCTTAGGATCCTACTATTTGATATAAAAAGGTTAAGAAAACTTTGGGATTCATACCTATACAAATATTTTAATGGTTTCATCTTTATTGACATATGATAAGTTGTTTTTTACAACTACCCCCCAATATGGATCTGTTTCATCCATGTCTTAAAAAGTAGATGAACAAGACAACTGAGAAACGGAGTGAATCAGTTGTACATTAAAAGAATTCAATCCCTCATTAACTTTCAAACCCTTGTTATCCCTTAAACCCTTATCATGTATTACAATAATTTAAACATATGAAATAGTAATGCTATCACATACAACACATAAGAACACTAGATCTATGTGGAAAACCCAAGAAGGGAAAAACCATGGCGAGGATTAGCTCACATATATGAATTGCAACACTAATTACAATTAGTCTCACTACCAAGGGCTCACTACCCAAAAAAAGGAAGAAAGAATCACTATAGGGTGGCTCACTACCAAGAAGAAAAAAGAATGAAGAAAAATATTACAAAGAGATTCACTATCTCAAGGAAATAGGAGAAATCCACCACTGAAACTTTATGCCATCTACAACCTTTGGCTCACCACCTCTAAGAAATTCAAGCACATTGTAAATATAAACCCTTTTTTCTCAAATGAATTAGAGTCATAGGAATTAAGATTGCACTCAGATCACCTCACTTAATCAAATTCACATCTTTTGCACACCTTCTATAGATCTGCACACATCTCCAAAAATTTACCTTATATTTATACCATCTATGACATAAACAATCTCAATTAGGTCAACCATAATTAAATGTATCCACATAAAATATGAAACACCAAAATAGGTTAGCTCCGAACACCTCTATGATGGAAATAAGTGAAGGAAAACCACACCAAGGGTTAACTAGGACCCAAATATACATCACCACACCAGTCAACACATCCACAAATAAATAACAACTTTTGCATTTAGTGCTAGCACCTAGGTCAGCCAAACCTACACTAACACTACAAGCGATCTCATACACACTTCTCTAGGTCACACATACCACACAAAAAAACTTCACATCATCCACACATCTCATAATGTTCCAGCATAATCAAAATATTCGTCAAATCTATCACAACCACCAAAAAATGAGAACAACATCATTTTGTGCAACTAGACACATTGCCATAGAACACAACTTACTAACCAACCTTCCAAAAAACCTTAGAACCTAAAACCTCAAGGGGAGAAAGTTACAAATAGTATAAGAATGTTCCCAATTCGGCAAGAAAATAAAACTCATTGTAGAGAAATGTCGAGAAATCTCATTTCTCCTAGACAACCTTCTATATAGACATATAAACTGTCAAACACAACTTTTACTGATGTACAATCTAGAACCTAAAACTCTGGATATAGAAACTCTAAACACCTCTAATCATCATATCCAAACCAAAAAATAACACCTTCAATAATGAATAAATGTGAGGCACAACACTAAACACTCCTCTATCATATAACACACTCTTTTATTCAAATTTTATCAAAAGCACTTGGAAACCAAGTGAACTTACTGCATCTGCAATTCTTATCCATCAAGACATAAATGAAAATACTACTGACAAAAAAATTCCTATCAAACCATAACAAATCCATAGTAGCACAAGAACTTTTCAAAACCAACCATCTCCATGCTATTGACATCAATGACCAACACCTGCAACTGTTGACATCAATGAAAACAACAACAATATACTTGCAACAATCTCCCCCTTTGTCATTGATGGAAACACTAGCTCTCTAAAAAACCATCAACAACAAATATACAACAAGAAACACTCTCCCTGACTGAAGCATCTCTTACTCTTCACACTCTCTCTTGTGATTCACAAACTTCTCCTCCTACCCGAGGAGTTATTCACTCTCTCATTCTCTTGGAACACTCTCTCCCCATGTGTTTTTTAGATCATATTCTTTCATGCAATACCCCTTATTACTATGGTTTTTCAACCAACTCTCTTCCCCTTCTACATCAATGGAAAAGGGCCATAAACTTATCCAAATATCTTTCCTTTATTGAACTCTTTCTACCCCTTTTGAAAACACTCAAAGGGAAACACCTACACCTTTCACATGCCATATGCATATTTCCTTTTTGGAATCTACATACACCACTTTAGAAAACATTTATAACACTAGAAAGCAACTAATTTCTCTCCACTACTCTCAATTTTCTACACTACCCCTTAGGGGCACAAAATATGCTCCATCTGACTACACTAACTAACAACACTACTACCTAATCCCTCTAAGAGGTAGCCTTCAACATGAGTCTATGACCAAGAATATATCTTGAATTCTCATATGGATAGATGCACCAACTTATGCATCTAGTTAAAAGGAGGGGAAATAATCCCTAACTTCTATTGGAGATAATCAAATGTATCTTTAGGAGCTTGGTGAAAATATCTACAACTTGGTATTTTGTAGGCACATACTCCAACTTCACCTCATTCCCTGCAACCTTCTATCTTAGAAAGTGATACAAGATAGAGATATGTTTTGTTCTTGAATACATTACTGATATCTTTGAGATATTGATAGCACTTGCACTATCAAATAAGATAGAAATAAGTTCATCATATGATACTCTAATATCCTTCAATGTTTGCTTCATCCACAACACATGTGTGCAACATCATGATACTACAATAGACTCTACCTCTACAGTAGATAATGATACTAAATCCTGCTTGTTACTCAACCAAGAAACTAATCTACTTCCAAGAAAGAAATCACCTTCGCTTTTAACTTTTCTATCATTTATACAACCCACCCAATCTACATCTATATATACACTCAAGGATAAATCAATAAATACCAAAAATCATAGTCTAGAGTTCCCTTCAAGTATCTAAATATCCTCTTTATTGTTGCAACATGAGGTTCTCTAGGACCTTCTTGAAATCTTTCCACAAGACAAACTACATGCATGATATTGGGTCTAGTAGTAGTTAGATATAGCAATCCAAAAATTGCTAATATATATTTTCTCTAATCAACCTTAGGAGATTCATTAGTTTTTCTCAACTTACAACCAATAACCATAAGATTATACACTGGTTTAGAATCCTCCATTTGAAACTTCAACATTTCCTTGGCATATTTTGACAGTGAAATTAAAATACTTTTTTTTGATTAATTATTTTGTAATCCAAGGAAGAAATTCATTTTCCCATACATTGACATCTCAAGATCTTTCTGCATCTCCTCTAAAAACATTTTTCCCATGCCTTCATTTCCTCCAAAAATAATTTTATCAACATACACTACCACAATCAATATTTTTTCTCCCCCAACCTTGAAGTAAAGGTTTCTAAATTTTTAGTACCTTTCCTAAATCCTTGTTACAACAAGTACTTATCTAACATTGCATACCAAAATCTAAGATCTTGTTTCAGCCCATACAATTCCTTTATCAACCTATATACCATATCAACATCATCTGATAAATAAAATCCTTCTAGTTGTTCAATGTATATCTCTTCTTCCAACTCACCATTCAAGAATCTAAACTTTACATCCATTTGATATAATTTGAATCCTTTATGTGCTACAAAATCCAACAAAATTCTAATGGATTCCATCCTTTCCACCAGAGAATGTCTCAAAATCTATTCTTTCTACTTGTGAGTAGCCCTTACACAAAATTCTAGCCTTGTTTTTGATAACTTTTCCATCCTCATTTAGTTTTTTCCTGAAAACCCACTTAGTCCTATCACATTCTTGTTTGTAGGTCTTGGAATGAATTCTCAATCTATTCCAATTCATCTTTCATATCCTTGATCCAATTCTCATCTTTGCATGACTCAATTATAGTTTTAGGTTCTGCCTCTGAAAGTAAACAAAAAATTACTTGTTTCTCTATCATCTACTTTCTCCTTGTCAACACACCTTTTCTCTTATCTCCAATGATCTTATATTCAAAATGTTTCTTCTACACATACTTAGAGTCTTAGGGATCTTTTCTAGAGCTTCTTTCTATTCAAATACCATATTATTTCCTTCTCTTCATCCTTTTCTTCATCACTACAAGGGAATTCATTAGATTTGCATCCTTTAATCAATACTGAACTCTGTAGTGGTTCTTGATCCACCTTAACACTTACACTTTCAAGAATATTCTTCAACCTTTTATTATAGCATGGGTAATCTTTGATTCTTATAGAGTATCCAAGGAAGATTCCTTCATCGGATCTTGCATCAAACTTTCCTAATTTTGCTTCATCTCTTATAAAATTTTCTTCCAAAAACTAAAATAATTTATAGTAGGAGGTTTACCATACCATAACTCATAGGGAGTCTTTGAACTGTTCACTCTTCCTTAACCTCTACTAAGAATGTAGACTGTAGTATTAATTTCTTCTCTCTAATGGACATCTGGTAGATTTTCTTCCTTCATCATTGTCCTAGCTACTTCTCGAGCTATTCTATTCTTCCTCTCCATAACTCCATTCTACTAAGGAGTCCTAGGAGCTAAAAATACCTCTTGATTCCATGATCTTCATAAGAGTTTTTAAACTCATTGGAGGTGAAATGAAAAACCTCTATAAGACCTTAAACACTTGATTTTTACATCCATTTCATTATCAACCATGGAATTAAATGCTTTGAAATTATGTAGAGCTTCTTATTTTTCTTTGAGAAATGTCATCCAAGTCATTCTAGAGTAATCATCAATCAATGACATAAAATACCTATCACCATGTGAGTTTCTTATTCTGGTAGGTCCACATAGGTCTGTATGTATCAACTCTAAAGGGCCTACAATATAATTTTTTTTTCTTGAACCTCTTATTTTTTCTTTCGAAACTGACATTCCTTTTAGATTACATTTATAGTCTTTGTAATCCTTGGTAGATCTCTCACAACATCAATAGAAATGGTTTTCACTAGGTTATCAAAATTTATGTGACCCATTCTTCTATTCCATAACCAACTTTCATTTATTTTAGATATAAAGCATTTAACACCACTACCTTTGAGCTGCTATGTACAAGATCATCATGGAAAAAACAGGCCCTTAAGTGGCGATGAAAATTAAAAAAAAAATAGAGTTAGGCAACTTGACATAAAAATTTGAATAAGTTATCTATATTATTTCAAAAACATGTAAGAATAGAATCTATAGAAAATTAAATTTAGTTTCTAAAATAGGTTTTTCTTTAAATCTATTTGGTGAAAATTTGAAATTTCAATGCAGAACACTTAAATTTTAGGAAAAATAAGAAGTAGGTGTTTGTATGACCACCCTAACTACAATAAAATGATAATATGTTTTTATATGATTTTAGATATAATTAGAGTGACTCATGTCCAGATGTGGATGCATTTTTTGTAATTTTTTTTCAAGAAATAATTAATTATGATTTTTATTACAAATTTTAAAATATAAAACTCTTATGTCTGACCACACCTTAACTTGGTCAAACTTCATGAAATTAAAAAAAATTAATCCTATAGTATGTGAAGCATAGAATGTGACACATGTTTCAGATTCAAAAAATGTGATACCATTTGAAAGCTATAGATGTTTTTTAATCAGCCAATAAATCAGAACTTTAGTCATAATTCAAATAGAAAATGAATAATAATTATTTATTAAATTCAAAATAAAGCATAATTAATATTGGTGGAAAGCTAAGAATCTCCTTTAAAAACCTTTTTTGTTTCATCAATTTTGGGTTAAAAAAAGTTGTCAGCCACATACCCTACACATACCCATCATATAGCCACTTTTTGGCCCATCATGATCCTGCACATACCTAGCTGATAAACATTACCTTCTATCCTTGTACCTACAACAACCAAAGTTACATATCTTCCTTTTCTAATTTCACAACCATCATCTTGAAACACAAGATTATATCCTCTACTACACATTTTTCCTACACTTAGAAGATTATGCCAAAGACCCTTGACATAAAGAACACCATCTATTTTATGCTTGCCATCAAAACTAATTAAACCTTTTTCATAGATCTTAGAAGATGTATCATCACCAAACTTAACAAGACCCCCCATCATATATTTCAAGTTTAAAAAACTTACTCTTATCACCTATCATTTGATTTGAGCATCCACTATCAACTATCCAGTAATTCCTCTCTTCTCTTGCAGGAAAAGTAGTCACCATAGTTCCTTCAATGTTATGACCTATTACTAGAGAATTTTCATTCACACATATTTTAGAATTAGTAGAATTAGTTCCAATTTATAGAGCCATGAACAAGAATTGATGGCTATCCTCATCAAGATAGTCATATTCTTCATCATCACATACACTATTATCTCTTTCAACATAATAAATCTTCTTGACAAATTTTCCTTTATGATCTTTACATTTGTCATTTGAAACTTTAATCAAATATTTAGAAGCATAATGACCTATTTTTCCACAATTGAAACACTTAAAGGATAACTTACCTTTGTATTTGTCAGTGACCTTTTTTAATATCCTTACAAAATTTTCTTCCACCTCATCAAGATTATCCGGATTTGATTCATCATTCTTCTCTACTTTGTAGAATTTAAAGGAAATTTCTTTCTTTGTAGCATCTTGGCCAAAATATCTCAAGTCATAAGAAATAAAAGCACCAAAAATTTGATCTTTAGAATAATTATCCAAATTTTGAGCTTCCTTAATAGCAGAAACTCTAGAGCTATAAGTTTTAGGAAGAGTTCTTAGTACCTTTTTCACAACTTCACTTTCTTCTAGCTTACCACCAAGACCATTGATGGCACTAAAAATTTCATCCACTCCAAGCATGTAGGAAATAATATCTTCATATTTAGACATCCTTAGGGTTTCAAATTTGGCTTTGTAGTTCTGCATCTTTGCTTGCTTAACCTTTTTATTCCTTTTGTACACATGCCCTGCTTGGATCGGGGACCCCATCTTTGTTTCTACTATTTTTCGGGTTGGTTCAAATTTGCCTCATTTTTGGTGCCCTTAATTTTGGACCTAGTTAGTGAAAGTTCCTTGAAAATTGCAAAATCTTATCATGTCTGGTCATTTTCCAAAGTTTTAGGAAGTTTGGGGGTTTGCGGAATTTTTGATGTGGGTTTTTGTCATGCAGAAGCTACCTCCCCTTTTTTGTCTAGGAAAATCTTCTTGTGGGTTGCTCCTTGTGAGATGTCATCCATACAACACCATTCCTTATGGAAATTTCCTTTCAACTTCCTGCAATGGACTTCTCGCTTGCTGCCTCTTCTCATGTTTTTGCACCCCGTACCCCTGCATGCTTTTTGAAATACTTGCACTTATGGCCCACATTAATGGTAGGTTGGCTTATAAATATGGGTGTGACTTGTCATTTTCATTGTTGCATATTCAGAATTTGAAGGATTTTTGGAGCCACCACCACCCAAGAGAAATTTCAACGATTAGAGCATTATCTTCTCCCTCCCTCCACATAGAAATAGGTAGGAATAGCTCCCATCTTTGTTCATTTCTCTATTTTTTCTGAATTGGCCAAATGCCTAGGGTTTTATGGGAAAATATTTAAAGGGTGTTTAGAGGGTCGAATGCATAGTCAGGTTTTGATTGAATGAGGCTAAATCGAAAACCAATGATAGCATGACCATGTTGATGTAACTCGTAACTAATAAAACTTTGTTTCAATCAAAATCACCAGCCCTAGTTCTCTAATAGGAAGCTAACCCCAAAACCTAGGGCCTCTGAGTGTGAAAATGATCATAGGCTTTTATTCACATAAGGAAGTCTTTGGAATGTTGTTTCTTATGGCTTGGATGATTATAGCTCCCACTCTCCCCATTCTTGTGCATAGATCATTAGGTTGTTTAAACTATTGAAGCTTTAAAGGGAGAAATTTTTTAAATCCAAACCCTCGTAGATCCCTTCATGCGGATTTTTGTTGGAAAATTTTATTTTGGCTCAAATCATTTTTCAACTATGAAACACTATCGACCTCTTGATTTGTGGGTCCTACCCCATCATTTACAACTAGCATATCATCAAAATGCTCAAAATGACTAAGTATTTGAGTCTATGCAGAGTTCCCCTTGCGGGATGCCATTGATGGGGAGCCATGGAACCAAAGCCATTGTTAACAAGTTATAAAATCCTTTCCCACTGAAAGCTTCCACCCCAACCCTATCTGCATATGTCAAACTAAAACATTGAAAATTACCAAGTTTAAGGCCTTTGTAGGTTCTACCCTACAAGTTGTCATTGGCAAAAGGGAAATCAACATAAGCCATTTTCAAACAATGAAATCCTCATAGCTTTCCACCTGGTGTTTTTTGCCCTTGATATTTTTGTATGCACTTAATACCCAACCCTTATAATGCAAGCAACAAATACATTATTATCATATTGACCACTTGAAAGGAAAATGAGAACTCTAAGTTAAAATGTGATGTGAGTTCTTTCATGCAAAACTCCATCTACGAGACGCCATCCTATCAAGGTCATTCCCCAACTGCCAAACACTTGACAACACCCCCATTAGTGGCTTCCACCTTACCCTTTCCCACATCACCCTAGTGGTCACTCAAAGCTCAAAGTAAACTTCAATTTCATTTCTCCATGTTCCAAATGAGTTGTTCCACAAATTGGTCGTAGAGCACTAAAATTTCAAACCTTGGTGGGTTTTAACACACAGGCAGCCATTTGCAAATTTCTGTAGGTTCAAAGCCATCTCCCAACCACCTAACGTTTGATGACATCCTCATAAGTGGCACCCACATACCAAGTTTTTGTAATTTGCAAAATGATTAAATTTTCAAGTGAGGTGATCAAACATGATTCTTCATCCTTTTCTCCACGTACTAAATTGACTTAACCAAAATTTTCCAAGTATAAGACCACTGCGGAGATTGGGAGGAAAAAATTCATTTATGAAATGTTGTAGCCTCAAGGCTATTGTTAGTGGTAGAACTTAAACAACTTTCTGAGTGGCAGCTTCTGCACCTTGGTTTTTCACATGAGTTGAGAAGACAAATTTGACCAAGTGAACTGATCCCAAACACTTCAATTTGAATTTCACATGTGACTTAATGAACATGCATCAAAATAAATTAAAGTTTTGTCAATGTTGAAGTATCATCACGGAACTCTGTTTGTAGGTTTCTATGGTCTATAAGCCATTTATTACAATA
>VDFB02025892.1:0-50433 GCA_007258455.2 Sequoia sempervirens
ATGGCATTATACTATTTTTTACATGGGTGTTTTGCATAGATGATTAATTTATTGATAATGTATTCTTGTTATATATTTCTATTTTTGGTGTTATACCCATTTTGGAGACTTGAAAGAGATCATCACTCTTTACGAGTGGGGAAATTGCAGTTAAATTTTGTTTCTTACATCAGAAAAATATGGTTAGGGTTAGTAATTTTTTGTTGTTCAGTGTTATTCTTAATAACTCTTTTACAATTTCTCTTTTTGTCTATAATATTTAGTCCCAGGTGATGTAGCTCAAATTTGCAATGAAGTGTGTGGGGTTATACTCATTTTGCACAAATTATTGCTACCTATTGGGTTTAGGAGTTCTTTTTAATGTGGCTTTGCGTTCATTTGTGTTGTATGGATATGTTTCATCATATTCCTTTTCCCTCCTATTTTTGAAGCTCTTCATAACAAGCTATTCTTCATGATATTCTTTTTTCTAGTTGCTCATAACAAACTGTTGATTATCGTAGTTTGCATGTTCTATTCTACATATTTTACTTATGATATTTTTTGTTTCTTGGTGTCTTCAAAGGCAAATGGATAATTTTTTCCTAATCCTTATTGACCAATGAGTGACGTTTATCAACATTCTTAGTTCAATAGGTAAGGTCCATGTCATGGTAAGTAGATTGAGAAAAAAATTTCTCCAGAATTTGTAAGTCATTTTACATGGGTGTTTTGTATATATGATTAATTTATTGTTAATGCCTTCTTGTTATATGTTTCTATGTTTGGCATTATACCCATTGCTTATAGGAGTAATTGTATATATATATATATATCACGGAGGAGTTGAAATATGAAAACATAGGCATATTAGAGATAAAATTAGCTTAGTGGGTGTTAAGTGTTATTCTAATAGGTGTATTACAATTTCTCTATTTGTGTATAATATTTAGTGTCAGGTAATAGGTGGAATTTTCAATTAAGTCTGTGGGGTTTCACTCATTTTGCACAGAATGTGGCTTTATGTTCATCTATCTTGTATCAATATGTTTCATGGTATTTTTTTCCCCTTATGTCTTTGGAGATCCCCGTGACATGCTATTTTTCATGGGATTCTTTTTCTCGCTTCTCCATAAGAGACTCTTGATTGCTATGGTTTTCCCCTTCTATTCTCCATATTTTATTCATCGTATTTTCTTTAGGTTATGACAACAATTATATGATGCAATAATATGCACAAAATTTGTATAACGCCATAGGCTTGATTGTATATTTGAGCTACATTGGTTGACATTAAATATTATAGAGAAATCATTTATGCAAAAACCCCATGTAAAATGACTTATAGTAAATAATTATTATTCTAACACGTATTATACAATTTATGTGTTTCTCTTCACTATTTATTAACAATGAACATAGTTGGAGGCTTGTATGAATATGTTCAATGATTTTCTTTCTTCCCTCATTTGCTTGAAGGCCCATGGAACAAATTGCTCAGGTCTATTTACAAAAAAATATGCTTGTATGTCATTTTCCTCTTACCAGAAATTCTATCGCTATGTAGAGAAGCTGTAACAACAAATTCTATGTGATAATTGGCTTGTTAATTCAAAATTCAAGCTACATTATTTCCCACTAAATATTATAGATACAACTTTAAAAAAGTATACTTTCCTACATTGCAACGCTCAATATTGCATTTACTTTATCTGCCCCCATTGTACAATGGCAGAATGAATTAGCACCCCCCAATATATATATATATATATATACAATGTGAACTGTATGTGAAAATCAATGCTTCGAGACATAGACAGATACATATACGTGAAATAGTGTTGTTCCCTATACCAAAATATTTATTATCGTACTCTACCTATTCTATTCTCTATATTTTAATGTTCTATTTAATGTAGTTCTCAAACATCTCTCATTTTCCTTTGATTGTTAAGTGTTTTTCCAATAGGTCAATGGAATGCATTTATAGATTTGAGTTTGCACCATATTCCTGCTTACCAGAAATTCTATTGTTGCTTAGACAAGGTGTGATAATGAACTCTGTGTGACAGTTGGCTTGTCAATTCAAAATTGAAGCTGCATTATTTCCCATGTAATATTATAGGAAAAATAGGGAAATTGAAAAACAAATATTAGGAAAACACTTAAGAATCATAGGCAGCACCGGAGATGTCCTAGTAGATAGACTATTTGTTTGAAGTTTCTATAGAGTTTTTTGCCAGCCTAGCCGTGAATTGGATTAGCCGGTGTCAAAGATGTCCTGTCTAGCGGTGACTTGACTGGGTTTATTTGTGGCAATGTGGAGCTAGGTAATTACATGGGTTGGTGATGGTGGAGTTGGTGTCCTTGATATGTGGAAGCTGGAATGTAAGTATTTGCTTGCGGAGGGGTTTATGCATTCTATCGTTGCATGGTGAGTTTAGGTGAAGTAATGCGCTTGGCTGAAGTAAATGGAATATTGAATGTCAGATTCTAGGAAAGTATACTTTGATTAGGTTGTATTATTGATACATCCATTGTGGTGTCGGTTTCATAGTATTTTCCATAGGCTTTAGTGCTCTTCTATTTTCCATCTTTTAACCATGATATTCTTTTCCCATTTATCTGTTACTTGTGTCTGCTTCTTAAGTGTTTTGTTAACATCTCTTGCAACTATTTAATAAATTGCTTATCTTGTGCCAATATGTTTCATGGATTTTTTCTTCTTGCCCTAGTTCAACCCGCTTTTAATAAAGTATTAATTGTCGTGGTTATTTTGTTTGTATGCAACATGTTATATATGTCGTATATCAGTATATTTCATGATATTTTTTCTTCCACATATGTTTGAAGTTCACCATACCAAACTCTTCTTCATGATATTATTTTAAACGATTAGTTTCTTCATTGTTTAAACTAAATATTAGATTTGTGAATTTGTTGTTACACTTTGTGGCGTCGTATGATATATATATGGATATATCTATATACATATGCATATGCATATGTATATACATATATGTATATGTATGTGTATATGTATATATGCATATACAATTAAAAAAAGTGAATTGTTTGAGATGGAGGGTGCAATGAAGGAAGGAACAATGCATATGTATAAGTAGCAGTAGCATTACACTTTCCACTGGAAATTCATTGCATATGCATAGATATATTTACATATGGATATGCATGTATGTATATACAAATGAATATGCATATGCATATACATATATGCATATGTACATTCAACCTAATTAGATGTATGCTTTCTTTGTTCTTCAATTGAATTTTCTCTATTTTAGTTTAGTGGTTCATAAGCCTTATTGTCAACTGTGTTATACAATTGCTCTATTTGTCTTCAATATATATATATATATATATATATATATATGCGTATATGTATGTGTGTATATCTTGAAGCATTGATTTCCACATGTACCATTCACAAATTTAAAGACCATCCTCTTTGTAAGGATTTGAACTTAAATCAATTAAAAAGATACAAGGAACTAATTGTACAAAATGTGTATAACACCAAAGATGCATAGAGTATATATATATGTATGTATTGTGTATTGTGTGTGTATCTATATGCATAATATATATATATTGGAAGCTTATAAAGATCTAAAATCTTCAATAAGAAAATATATTGATTCTAGGATTGCATTGGTATGTTGGTTTCACTTATGAGATGCTTGATGAAACCGTTTACTTCTTAATTTATTTTATTATGGAGTTGGAGGGTTTTAAATTTGTTGTGCCTTGGAATCACATGGAGTTGTATATATATATATATATATATATATATATATATATATATATATATATATATATATATATATACTCCCATGTAATATATATATATATACATGTATATATATACAATAATATATATATGTATGCTTATGTGTATATACATGTATATATGTATGTATGTATGTATGTAGTTTTTTTAAATAGTTTTTTACAGTTTCCCTATTTGTTTTTTTTTTGTGGTTCTTTAGTGTTTAACTAATAGTTCTTTTATAATTTACCAATTTGTCTATAATATTTAGTCCCAAATAATGCAACTCCAATTTAGAATATATGTATGTAGATATGTATATATATGTATGTATGTATATATATATGTGTGTGTGTGTGTGTGTACATATATATATATGTATATATATCTGTGTCTGTGTCTGTGTGAGGCCCTGTTGTTTTGCTAGCTTAATTTATTCTATGAGTATTTAATGATGATGTTTGTTTTAACCACTTCAAATAATTGTTTATTCTTAATTGACATAGGTAAGTATTGTTTGAACCAATAGATACTCCACTAACATTGATTGAATCAACATAAGTAAAAGGCCCAAGTCTTGCCAACAAAAGTAATTTAAAAATTAAAGTAATTTGTATAAAATGTTGGTAATGTTAGTCTCAGACTTATTTAAAGTGGATTGGGTCTGCATGGTTACATCTCCTCCTTGATAAAGGATCCTCTTATTATGTTTGAACTAAATTAAACTTCGATACAAATCGAAATACTAGTCCATAGTCCATAGTAAATTGTAATGAGATGATTTTTAGAACCTCTCATAGTCCAATAGTATTATATTAAGTTGGGAATTAAATTTGTTTATTTTTAATTGTATAGATACTAACGTTTTTATAGGGAAGGTGCTTGGTGCATGAAGCTATTGAGTTGGTAAGTTTATTCAATGGGGCTATTGAGTAGGTAGGTGTATTGTGTTAAATTATTTTGATGAGTATAATTATGAGATGTTATATTGGTATTGCGTTAAATTATTTAGATGAATTGGATAATATCATTATTTAGTATAATTATGAAATGCTTATGTGGATATTAGACTAAGATAAGTTTTAAGTTCATCACATGAACATGAAATTATGAAGCAATGATATGAAGTATCCCTAAATTATGAAGAGATGCATCCTTACTACGACTTGGAAAAGACATCTTGGAGCTTATCATGAGGTAATATTAATTGACATGATTATTATATTGAGATGACCTTTGTGACCAAAATTATTGTATTTTGTAATTCAAGTTCTATTATTAATATTTTGGATATCTATTTTTCAGTGTGATTAATGTGTGTGCCTTCAGTGTGCAGGATTTTTTTTTTTAATTGGCCATTGGGAAAAACAAGATATCAACCATGAACCTTAACCACCCTTCCCCATTCACCTCATAGAGAAATAGGAATTTATCTATCCTTAATTGGTCATCACCTAAGTATTTGGGGGAGGGAAAGGGATATCTAGCTAGGTGTCTAAGTGCATTCATTTCCTCCCGTGAATTGAAATTGTTTTTTCGCCACCCCAAATGGTGGAGTGAAATAAATTTATGTTCACCCCCAAGTTGTTAGGAAAAAACTTAAAAAAAAAAATTCTATTAGGTGGTGGAGTGCACCCCAGAAATTTCAGGTTTTCTTTTGTTTAAAATGCCCCTCAGCCAAGTAGAAGGGACCTTTTTTTTCGGAGGTATTTTGAAAGGAGGAGAAAGAAAATAAGGGAAATGGAGAGGAAGAAGTTACACAGAATGGTAAGAAAAACCAGCTTTGAGACTTTGAGGTAGGCTTTCTTACTGTCATTGAAAGATGATGTGCATTTTGTTCTTCTCTTTTGTGGGGTATTGTATACATCTTGTGATTTGTTTTTTCTTAGTCTGGTAAACCATCTTGCTCTGACTTTGTGTTTTTTTGGGAAACCCTGTTGTGGTTTTTGGGGTGTGTCTGACTTTGTGTTTTGGTGAAGCCCGTTGTGGTTTGGATGTGTTTCAGAGTCTTGAGGGTTTGTGCTAAGTACACCCATTCTTGGTTGATCTCTTGGCTCAGGGGATGGTAAGAGCCTTGTTGGCTTGATGATCTATATGGTAGGGTGGAGAGCATTCTCCCCTTGGCTTTTCGATTGACGGGAACTAATATGTGCAGATGATAAATCTTCCAAATGTGGACTCTGAGAAACATGGCCAGTGAAGGAAGCCTCCAGTTGGAATCCCATTAGTTTATTTGTTAAAGAAACCCGTCAATTTAGTTTTGAGAGAACAGTCTTTTGTAAGTAACCCTTGATAGTGGTCTATCATTTATTTATTATTTTGAGAAAACTGCAGTACCTTGCAGGGAGTGGTAATTGGTTTTCCCCTGTTCTAAGTTATTCAAAATGGGCTTGTGGTTTCATGTAAAGTAGGGTACACATCTTAAATAATGTAAATGTAGCTGGGCAAACATGAGTGGAAAGAATAAATGACATCTGGGTTGCATAATTTGGGAAACAAGTTTACAATCTGCAAGGATGTTCATAGACCACCATTACTCTTCATTTTGCATATAAACTCTCTAAGTAATATTGCTGTTAGTTTCCATTCTGCATATAAACCTTGTAATTTTAGAAATAAATGATAAGGAAATTTGTAAATTTAATGTCACTCTTATGTTACACCCTATTTTAAATTGTCCTTTGAAAAGACACTATTTTGTTTTCACAGATTACCTCCTCTGAAACCTACCACTTTACCCTGGTGGCATAGCATGTATGGTGAGGAAACTCAACTCTAAATCCCCTTAACCAATCATTCGTAGGGAAATGACTTACCCAGTGGCCATTAATCTATCTTCTAACTGTCCTAGTTTTATTTTAGGCGATGGTATTCCCTCTCTTTGGAGGCACGAACGTATGCTGGAGTGTGGCCTGTCCTGTCTTGAAAGGCTAGCTGCCCTGGTTACTATTTACTTAATCCCTTTAGACTCACGTTATCAGCAGCGCTGCCATATGCTAAAAATAAGAATAAATCAAGAAATAGTTATAATAAGAAAACAATTAAAAAAAATGGAAACTAGATAATATTGTGAACCCATCTTGACCACATTTGTTTTGACCGAAAATCCCCACTGTATTCACAGGACTCCAAAACCTGCCTGACCTGTAACTACTTCTAATAAGTCTGAATCACGACAAAAGGCTGCTAGAGTTTAGTGTAAGACCATGTTGGGAAGAAATCACACATAGAAATGTTACCTGTAATCCCCTCTGAGAAAAGCTTAAAGGCACTACTACACATAAGAGAGCCCGATTTGGCTTGATAATTGGGTAGAAATACTAATTTTATTTTAAACATATTCAAGTTATATTTTTAATTTTATATTGTCTCAAATTAAGACAATAGAAATTGAACATATTTAAGTTATATTTTTTATTTTTTATTGTCTTAAAATTAAATTAAGAAATAGAAAAAAACCTTTTCTTTAAAAATATAATTAATTGTTTCCCACACCTTTTTTCCTAAAATAAAACTGAGGTGTTTTCCCATCTTTTGGATGGCTCTGTGAGTTGGCTCTCCCATCTGCTGCTATAGCCGTGGCGTCGCACTCGGGATGCAGTTTCTTCTGGCGGGAAGGCTTACAATGGGTGTGGTGGGAAGGCATATAAAAATTGGTGTGGCCAGAAGAAATCATTGGTTTTTTAATGCTTAGGATCTACAAAAAATATTAAGCCCTAGCTGCCATTTTCTTCAACCTGTCTACTACCATTTTCTTCAACGTGTGGGCCGTCTACAAGCAAACAGGTAATATTATTAAAAAACCCAAATCTTGTCAAAATTCATAACTCCTCTGCCTATATTGTATGATGTGGGGAGGGAGGCTATAGCAATGATAGGCTAATGAAGGATCAAATTATCCTCGTATTTTTCATTCAAGAAGGATTTAAAATGGTATGACCAAGGAATAGAGTATTATTGCATCCTCTGTTCAATCTGCTTAATCGGAATTACATTTCTGTTTGCATTGCCATCTTTCAATGTTTAGAAGTACTTATAATTATTGATGCTTATGGCAAATTAATGGCTCAAGTTAAACATATGCAATAAACTTCAATGGGGAAATTGGGAACCTCTTTTAGTTTTTTCAAATCAGCTTGAGGCGGTACTTGTGCTTTCCTTTAAATGCACCTTTTTTCATATACTTCCATTTGTTGTCCCCAGGCAAGCATCATTGATTCATTTCCAAATTCTAGTTGTCATGCTGGTAGAAATTTTCTTGCATGGTGGAACAATTTTACCATTTCAGACCCAAGTTACAAGATTTTTGAAATAAAGTGTATTACATATCAATAGCAGTGTATTTGAACAGTCAGTTTAATATCCAAATCATATTGTTTGGATTTAGTAGGCTCAATTGTTTGACTTGATCATTAGTTCAATACATAGATCATCTGGTTTGGATTTTTTGATTTCACTCGTGTGATTTCACCTGTTATCAAAGTTCACTGCATGTAAACGAGTTTACTTGTTTGACCTGACCCATCTTTATTCATTGTGTACATGATAAATAAAAGATGCAAACTAGAAGATATATTGCAAAGCCATGTGTTAATAGCATTATTGTCTCTGATTTCTTGGACCTTAGATAAAAAAATTATCGTTTGGTGCTCTTCCTTTTCAAATAGGTGTTTCTATGTTGCTAGTTGTTTTTATTGCAAGTTCTATAATCGATGGAGTGTCAACTATTTTATTTGTGGTTTATAACAGTTAAGTCTACAGTTTCTCCTTTGTATTATCCTCTTCTCCTGTTACTTTTTGCTAAACTACAAAAAGGGCATGTTCAAGGCCTTCTTTGTGTTATATTGGGCTGAAGTAAAACCAGTAAATATGTCTCTGTATGATTTGTGCTTCTATGGCATGTATTTTTGGTACTTGAAGTTGAAATATCCCACACTAGGATTTTTCCCTAAGATCTAATTTTGAAACTCAGAATTCTGCCCTAAGCTTTTGCACCTTTAATTTTCTACTCAAACATTAGATTCTTATATGAATTTTTTGATTTCAAACAAGTGTGAACAACAAACATATATGCTTATGCAAAATTAATGGCTCAAGTTAAATATATACAATAAAATTCAATGGGGAAATTGGGAACCCTTTTTAGTTTTTTCAAATTTGCTTGAGGTGGTACTTGGGAACCTCTTTTAGATTTGTGCTTAAGCATTCTGTAGATGTAATACTTTTATTGGGTGGCAAAGGTATTTGTTATATTTGAAAATTTGAATGAATTATATTGAAATTTTGAAATATTCTAACAAGAAACTCTTATTCAAACCCTATACCCTATTTTTTCCTTAACATTTCAATTCCTCTTTAAAGGTAGCTGATTTTGAAGAATAACATCCTTATTTCTTCAAATTTCATACATTCTCAAATTTGTTTGTTCAAACCCAGACTCCCATTTGTCCTACTTGCTCTTTTCCAAGAATTTAGAATGCTATGGGTCCTTGATGAAATAACAGAGAAAATTTTAGAGTTCAAAATCTAATCTGGAACATAATAAGATTTATTCTAACATTTATCCTTACTTTTCCAAGAATTTAGAATGCTATGGGTCCTTGATGAAATAATAGAGAAAATTTATAGTTCAAAATCTAATCTGGAACATAATAGGATTTATTCTAACATTTATCCAGGTTACTTTTCCAAGAATTTAGTATGCCATGAGTCCATGGATTTATTCAACATTTAGCCTTGGATTTTCAAGAATATAGAATTCCATGACATAGGAGTAGAGTACAATTTATGCAGAATGTGTTCATCAGCTACATATATTTGCATTTTAAGTATTATTTATATAGAATTCCATGATAGAGGAGCAGAGTACAATTTAGACTAATGCAGAATATGTTCATTAACTATATATAATTACATTTTAAGTATTGTTTTCCTAGAGATTCCAGGCATTTTGTTCAAAACAGAATTATACTTAAGTAGTCTAAGTAGTTTGTATATGTAATGTGTTTTTTGGGTGCAAAGTTATTTGTTATATTTGATATAAAAAAAAAAAATCAATCAAAAAAGAAAAAAGAAGAAAGGGGAAGTAAACTTAATAGGCCCCCCACGTGCCTGGTTAAGGATTCCATATTTGGCATGCACACTTAGCGGGGCAGTGGCAATGGAAACATCTGGCAAAACAAAAATTTCCAAGTCTTGTATCCCTTGAAGATGCTTATATCTCTGGCTTACACCTAACAGATGGGGGGAAGAAATTGAAAAAAGTTGGGAAGGGTTTCCAATGAAAATTAATGCATACATTTCTTCTAAGAAGAGAAAAGCAACACCAGGAAGATAGGAGAAAACAAATTGTCATAGAAACAAAGGACTAATCAGGTAATCATGCTATGATAGTTTCAAGTTACCATATTGACATAAATGACATTAAAATTCATTATCATCATTTGGAAATCTATATCCAATGCACTCAACTAACCTTGGGTGAGGTCATGGACTACATGTGGTTTATTCTTATATCACACTTTTTAGATCTGTAAAGATGTAAACTTATTTCATGTTCAAATGCAACTCATAATTGGTTTATTCTTAGACCACACTTTTAGATAGTCCTTTGCAGTAGAGGAAGTTGAGGATGGGACATTTGATGAATACACTAGAACTTTACAACTTTGATAGCTAAATATGACATTTTTCCTTATACTATTTTTAGTTTTGAGTCTTGACATTATTTGCATCTAAAAGCCATTTCATTGATTGTGTATAAGACTCTTCCATAAATAAATCATGGCCTATAGATACCACCTCGTCAATAACGAATCAAATATCTGTTATCAATTTGATCTCACTAATCATATTTTACTGTGGTTCGCTACTTTTCACCCAATGTAGAGACATTACTTTAGGAAACAAAACACCTACCAAAGTAGGCATTAATCATTTGCAGACTGCATGTCTACACTTTTACTACAACAGGAACGAGTAATTTGTGGGCACACAAATCTTTTGGGCTGCCAAAAACAATTGGGTATAATGGAAAGTAAATTGAGTAGGAATTTGGAATAATTAAAGCGTAAATTATTAAAAATAAGAGAGTTGTAGCATAAGTCTTAGGATTGTAGCACATGTAATTTTACACTTGGATATGCTGATCTCAGAAGCATTAATTCAAAATAAGCATATGGCTTGGATAATATGATTGTCAGCAAGCCAATCGTATTGATAATGAAGAAATGGGTACAACTGCATAGTGGAACAATACAATTCTTCTTAAGGATACCTAGCCTGTTTTGGTTCTTCCAGCAGGATAACATAAACCATGCATAGATTAAGATAATTACAGCAATAGTTGAGGAACCAAATTAAGACAATTTGAATGGGCCTTGGAGTAGACATCAAGATATCAATAAATATCAATCACAAATTAAATATAATCATGATATTGTTAATATTGAAAGCAAACTAATTGCTTAACCCTTTTTCTATAGTTGGCCTTGTGTTAAAAAGAGAATAGTAGCATTACTCAAATTCAAGTGTTGAATGCAAGGAGAAATGATCAGAGTTTTGACGGGAATCGTGACCTTGTATTGAAAGAATTTATTTGATAAAAAAGCCAAGGTCTCCAATCAAAACAGAGTGTAAAACATACAGCATTTTATTAATGAAAAGATCACTATCTATAGTAGCATGGCAACTATGTGATTGTCATGGTAATTTGTTACTTGACAAACCAATTGGTTTGCTTGTTACAGATGCGCATGAGAAGTAATGAAATAAGGAATAACATTGGGATGTTCCCAATATTATATTTGTAAGGGATATAAGATTGGTTGAAACATATGAGTGAAGAAGAAAGTTGTTGGAGGTAAATGTCATTATTCCTTCATGAATGGAAAATATTGCTCATTACATATCACAAGATTTATCAAATGGTATTCACTATTGGAATTGCTTGTTGGAAACTTAATTTTATCTGATTAGGTAGAGAATTGCAAAATTTATTTAGACTTTTTATTTTGTAGTGTGATGGAACATTACATGAGTAATTACAAGGCTATCCTATTGTCAAACTGTTGTTCTGGGTAATTAGTGAGCAGTATTGCAGAAAAAACTGCTCTTAAGTGGTTGCGATTTTCCAAAAACGAATTCTTAGTTTTTTTTTTCATTCTTTTCCCTTTCCAGAATGTATTGAACTTTTAATTTTGGACAGGGTGCATGAAAGTTATGATAGTTTAAAGCTCAGCCCTTCCTACTGCAATCCATAGATTAGAAATTTGTGAACTGTTTCATATGAAATAAGTTTACAAATTTAATAGTTAATATTATTATTCGAGAGTATATATATTATGAATATGAATGAAATTTTTATTATACTTTTCATTGGATTTTAAGAAGAGTTTTAAGCTTGGAAAATAACTAATAGTGAAATAAGACCTTTGGTTTCTTAATCATCTAGTAGTGACTGGATTTAGGAAACATGTTGGACATAGAGTAGCCTTCTCAGTGTACCTTTAAGTAAAGGGTATTGCCTTGGAATTTTATTTTTGGACCCAAAGTCAAGGTGGGCTTTTTCTTTTGTATATTGTTTAACCATCTTGTACAATATTAAGATATCATAAGGAGATGATCAGATGTTTTGCTTTAGACAATACTTGTCATCAAATTGCATTCGTAAGTGCATTTCTTGGTCAACTTACATCCTCTTCAATATGTATATATTAAATAGAAATATGCTTGGGTGTATAATGCATAAGCATATAGGCATGATAGGCCATCAATGATTTGCATAGTGTATTGGATTTCATCATGCATGTTGGCCACATACTACTAGATCTTGTGTGATGGGTCGGGCTTCTCTAGTGGGGTAGCACGGGGAAGCTAATGCTTCGTGGTAGGGTGGATATCACTTTGATGATGCTCTCTCTCTACATTAGATTACAAAGGAAGAAAATAAAGATGAGTTTGAAATGTAAGTATTCATATATTTACATATTTACACATATTATCCTTTATAGTTTGAATTTGTTATGAGAGATTTTGGCTATGGCAAATTTTTTTATGCACATGGCATCAATCTGATTTGTAAGAGTGGGTTTTTTTGCATTTGCATGTAAAAGATTTGAGTTTTAAAGCTATTTCAAGTATTGTAAACGGACTTGTATCAATAGTAGCACTTGGAGAGTCATTTTTTGGTATCAATTTTATTATAATTTTCAAAAATTCTTGGAGGAAGAGTTATTTTAGACATATGTACTTTATTTTTCCTTGACATTTCAAATTATTTTATTATTTTCTTGGATGTTCCAAGAATTTTGTTCAAACTGGATCTGTGCTTAATTGTATATGTAATGTGTCTATTGGGTGGCAAAGGCATTTGTTATATTTTAAATTTTGATATGAATTTTATTGTAGTTTTCAAAATTTCTCACAGGAAATTCTTACTCTAAACCTCTACTCTACTTTTCCTTGATATTTTGAATCCTCTTTAAAGGAAAACTAGTTCTGAAGAATAGCGTCCCTAATCTTTCAAATTAAATATCTTTTGGAAGGTTGGGACAACCCGAGTTATCATTTGTTTTGCTTGTTCTCTTCCAAGCAAAATTTATTTAACATTTAACCCTACTTTTTCAAGAATTTAGAATGTTAGGATGAAAGAGTAGAGTAAAAGTTAAGGCTCAAAATTATTCTAGAATGCAAGGGAGTTTACTCACATTTAACCTTGGCTTTTCAAATATATAGAATGTGATGACAAAGGAGCAGAGTTGAATTTAGAGTTATGTAGAATATGTTCTATCTATGACATATCTTTTAGCAGGCTGACAAAGAGATTGTATTGCAGAAGACAACTGCTATCTATTTTATCATATCTTAAAATATTTTTAAAGTTTTATCTATAATCTTTTTTTACTATGCTTTAATTTATAGAAAATACATAAAATATTATATAAACAACAGCTATTCTTCAATAATTAGAGTCTTGATATCAACACCTGCTTTGAATGGCATGCCATGTATGGTGTTGTACATGTTCTTTGTGTATTGGAAATTGATTTGCTTTAATTTTCCTTCTTTCTAAGTGCCATAATAGGCAAACAACTTAACAATTTGATCTATCTCTTTGCAAAAAATGGTATCCGGAATATTTGCAATGACCATTTCACCGTTACCTAGTGGTTACCCCTACTCCAAAGCAGTTTGAGGCTATATTTTGGTTGTAATTGGTGCTTGGCCAAAGGTTCTATTTGTATTTTGGTTGATGTATGTATCATGAGAAGTCATGGGCATTCTAGCAAGGCCTATATTAGCTAAGTCCATAGTGGGAGTCTGACAAATTCTATTCCTATAAAAATAATCAACTTCATTTTGTTCTTTACTTCTACTTTTGATAGCATGGTTGGTTAGACTAAGCATAAAACAATCTCCTGAAGATATTTTGCGTGGTCTCTTAGCTTCTATTTCTTTATGTTTTGTACCCCATTATAGTGAAGAAGCAAGATCTCTGATAACTAAGAGTTGTTGTGGCTTAGCTTCTTTGAGAGCAACATCAAACATATGTTGTTCCTTCCTACTACTCCAATCCAGACGCTTCGTATTAGTCTACCCATATAAATGTCTTGAATTATCATGATGTGTAAAGTGATTTGTGTATGACCTCAAAAGCCAGTCTTGACACCTCTCCCAAGGAATTTGATTATGTCTACAGTGTGCAGCCATGACATTTCAATGATTATTGTCCTTTCTTAAAGGTTATACATCACACCATTAAATATGTCTACCAAATTAATTAGATTTTCCAAATCTATATTAGCATCCATATCAACCATAGATATAGGAATATATGTTGTTAAAATACCATTAGCATACCTATTTGAGGGGCTTGGATCAAACCGCTATAAAGTGGGTCGATGCAGAAGGTTGTAATAATGGGAAGAATCATAATTTTCATTGACCGAAAATTTCTTGGTTTTATACTGTTGTATGCTTGTTGTTTTAATTGTTCTAGAAAGCAAGAAATAGTATGTCATATGCTCATGTCCTCCTTCTATTAATCTCTCTGTCTTACCTATTTCTGCACAAGTCGAAAGACAACATAGCTCTAAGTAACAATTATAGATTGATGATAATGGTTTTCTACCCAGGGAAATCAAATTTAAAGTTGCAGGCTCTTTTTCTGTTATGGAATTTTATAGACAAAGGAATCAAACAAGCTTCTCTAAAAATGTTCAGTAGTGTTATAAGAAAGGGCAGGTCATTGATCTTGTTAGCCACAACACTAATAAGAATGGATTCCAGTGCAAAGAGGGGTATTTTTGTTCACAAGCTATAAGTATAAGCACTTGGTAAAAAACCATACAGAATTGGAAGTATATTGTTCTAGAAATTTGAGAGGAAGAATTTTCAGCCTTGGTATGATTCAGTCCATACAATAAAAAAAGTTTTAAACCCATGGATTTAATTATATTCGGTTTTATAGAAGTATTGTAACTATCTTTTCTGGTTTGCTCATTCTCATAATAGATTTATGTTTGTTATGTTTTGTAGGATGAGATTGCTTCTAGGAATGGAAATGAGATTGTTCTGAAATGAAATGGGAATGGAAAGTACTGTTGGATACTGGTGAGCTTAAGAAACCATGGCTTTCTTGATGTATGCCAATAGTCTAACTATTTTGTAAGGTTGCTAACCTTTTGTTTGTTTTGGTACTTTGATGGTTACAGCTTGAATTTGCTAAATCTTTTTCCGATTCCTGCCTACATAAATTTGGCTTTACAATGCTTCACTAAGGTATGCATCCTTGCAAATATATAGAATGTTATCTTTATTTCTATGTTGATTGTATTCTAACTAACTTTAATGTAGCAGTAAGGTTCTTCCTTTTGTTATTTTTTTCTTTCATGCTTAATTGGCATTTCTTTATTCAGGTTGCAACACTCAATTTTGGGGACTTCTATGATACACAATTTGTGAAGCTTTATACAATCTTCATGGTACAATTGCAAGTATTATAAATGATTTGTCTATATAAATTTCTATAGTTTGTGACTTTTTCCGGGTTTTATTTCTTTTTGTAAATTTTATAGAATTGCAACTCATTCATGTTTGAAATGCATAAGTAAAATAATTCTTGCAGATGTGTCTGTTGGCTAGTCTTGATTTGAAATATGCTTTTTTTCTCGATTATTATTTCCACACATCTATTACTTTGCATTTTTTCTAAAAATGTATTGTAACATGCATGATGTTAGGTTATTATACCACCTGGAACAAAAATCCTAGAAGCCTATGCAAATGGATCAACTGAAGAACAAGTATTTTTTAGTAATGGTAATCAATGGCAATCATTGTTGCTATGTTGTATAGCATGGCAGTATTTAACGATGTTTCGCAATACAATACTTAAAAGACATGTCACATTATTGAAGAAATAAATTTAAGCTATTTGATTTTGCATGCCCCAGTTCTTACTATACTGTCTTTACAAATGACCTATTAAAACATTCTATGCTTTATAGGCATTCATTCAGAATTTGGCACTTTTCTTCACTTCGTTTTACAAGGTAAATACTTATTTTTTGATTTTGAATGATTTTGTTGGCATTCCACTTGTCTTCCAAGCCTCCATTTGCACTTTTGATATTTTTCAGTTCTGATTAGGTATATAATAAAATACTAATGATGTCATATTCCTTTGTGATAAACATTCTATTAATCTGATTATTTTTGCTTCGTCTATGAGCTGGCTTCATCTGATTTGACCTAATTAGTTTGTGTGGTTTTATTTGAATTGTGGTGGATGGAAGATTTAATTTCGTAAGGTCCTTACTGGTAGTTCTACAGGTGTCCAAATACTTGATGCAAGTTATAATTTATGTGTTATAACTAGTGTACTATATTTTATCTAATCAAATACAGGTATTATTCTAAAGTGGATGTTTTCTGCGTACAATAGTTTGTTTGGTTTATGTTTCTAAATTGTTTTCACAATACTAGAATGATTATGAACTTGTCTTGATTATCTTGAATCTATTTAATATATTACACAATTGATCTATTTTATCTCGAATCTATTGCCTGACCCTGAAAGTGTTGATGATGATTGTGAGAAGCCAGATAAACTGGCTGATGATTTTGACAAGGAGGTGAACTATATTTTATGTAAGGTTTATAATTTTTATAAATAATGTATCCTTGTGGCTATGTATTTACATTGGGACTTGAATTTATCAGGTAGAACCGTAGAAGCCACTCTCCGAAGAAATGTTTTAGAAGTTCCAAGCATTTAGCAAGATCATGTGATTCTAGAAGTGAATGCATTGAGGTATGGTTGATATTTTCTTTTAGAGCTCTACTGCCTTTTATGTTATTGGCAATATAATCTTTTCCGTTTTTGTTGATGGGTAAGTGGCAAATTTGAAGAAAATTCTCAAATTTGCTACACAATCACAAAACAAAATCGATAATCTCTCATATTTTTGTGACTAACAATGCTTAACCAACCCTCCTCTTTGAGGAGTATTGATAGTTGGATTGACATAGCCATTTCGAACTCCAGTCTTTACCAATTATTAGCTTTGGTAAAGAAAGTTATTTAAAACTGTATGATTAGCTAAGACTGATAGTAACCCTCATTCTCCTGTTCAAAATGATGGATCAACCATTCATCTTCTCCATAGTTTGCATGCAGGATGTACTGTTCTCAAACTAGGTTTGGAAGAGGTAAAAGTTAATGGTTTGTCTTGCTCCTATTCTTGCCTCTTACGATACATCTCTAACTACCTGCTTTATGAGCATCTCTCTGTTTTTGTGAGGTATTTGAGTAAGCATCAATCAATGTTGTATAGAACAATCTTTCAGGATTAATGGATACATTTTTATTCTAGTTTTTTCCATTTTAGTCATACTTGTTCCAAAATAAGTTTTACAGAGTTTGCTTGCTCATTAGATAATGAAGGCAATGTGGTTTTCTTCTCCTAGGAATTGAGTCTCAAAAATTTAAGGCAAGAGCTTTAGAAAATACAAGAGTGATTGCTCTAAGTAACTCAGAGAACATTAAGCTTTAGAGTAACCGTTGAAGTTAAAAACACTAAAAAAATTTCATGAAAGCTATCCAAATTCAACCTGAATATCAACTCTAGCCTGACCTTAGTTTTAGATTTATTTGTACTTGGAAGTTATCAAGCTGTTGGAAAGAAATAGTGGCTTCTTATATGATAAATATTAAATATGAACTTCATTTACTACAATGAGTGTTATGTGGACCATTCATTATCATGAGAGATGCGTTCTTGTGAACCACTACTCATGAAACATGGGTCAATGAGTTTGACTCGTATAACTACACGGTTGAATCCTGATAGAAATATCACAATGAACCTCATTTACTACAATTTATAATGTCTTGCTTCATGCTACAGATTTTGGGTGCTATTTTATTCTTACACGGTTGGTTTTAATGTGATCAATGGGAGGGAAATTGTGGGAGGGAAATTGAAGGTCTCGAGGCTTTTTTGTTTTTGAAATTTAAAGTTGATTCAAATTTAGGTTTCTAAAAATTTGATCATATCTTTGAAGATTTATCTTCATAAATGATGAATGCCCACTAATAATTTTGTAAATTCTATTAATTGCTTGCATACATCTAACGAAATGCAGAACTACGCTTACTACTTGAGGCAATTAACAACTTGAGAGTTCTTCTACTGCAATTTCGTGTTTGTAAGAAAGTAGGCACACTTGCAGCAAACTGTATGTGCTAGTTTTGCTATGTAAATATTGTTGTTGTTTTAGTTTTGTCACTACAGCTTTGACAACTCTTATTGTTGTAACTTGGTGTCTTGTTGTCCCTGTTTCTTGATCTTTATGTCATTATCTTTTGTTCTTCTTTGCAGTTTTTAACTACATTCTTCTCTTTGTAATTGGCATTTATTTAATATAAAAAAATTAAGAACTTGAGAGTTGGTTGTCTTATAATAAATAAATATACTATTATTTTCAAAAGTTTAGCGAGATTGAAATTGGATTCCTTGCTTGGGTGAGTTGTTATGTGTTCTACACTACATTGATATATGCATTGAGTATTTTTGCTTGAGAGTTTGTGGATTTTTTTATTGATTTAATTTGGTTTATGATTAATTAGGCTAATGTACTTGACATTCCCATAACATTATTTGCTGCCCACTTGTTCTATGTTCTACAATATTGTTTTCTACAGGAATTCAGTGAAATATATGACGCTAAAGAAAATTTGGAACTGGCTTTGGAATATTTTGAGTGAGTTGCACAGCTCTATCGAGGTGGAGAAGCTACTAGTACAACTAACCAATGCCAACTTAAAGTTGCATAGTTTGCAGCCCAGCTTGAGCATTAAGTTACTATGAAAGAAAATATTTGTAAAAGCTTTTTGGGATCACATATTTTCACTTTTGGGCTATCAAATGACCATAGTGTAGTGGCTACATATAATTGGCTATTTTTTGGGGGTTTGATTTGCAAATTTATTATTTTTAGTTCATGTGTAGAGACTTGTGAATTTGTGGTTCTTTAAATGAATAATTCAAATGGATTTACTTGTTAAATCTAATATTGTTTGCCTGCAGGAAAATTTTGATTTCACCCTATTGATTATCTTAAAGGAAGAATTCAGCTCTCTCCAAAATTGTATCAAAATCTCGAAAGGCTGTGCTACAGTCAAAGACGATTTGGAAATCTTATCATACATCAATAACAAAGTACATGATTTAGTGGATTGTTACATTGAAAGGTTATCAGCCTTTGAGAGAACCAGACACAGGAACACAAGAAGAAGAAAGTTCCCACTCTAAAGCAAAATTGTCTTGTCCAAACAATTGTTTCAACTCTTTGTCAAGCTACCTTGCCATGCTCGAAAGAGTTATGCCGATAGTTGACTATATTCCACTGGGTTTTAGGAAAATATTAACATTTTCTCTTTCCTAGAAATGAATCATTTTCACACGCCATGTAATGATGTACATGTTGCTCATGATTGTATGAATAGTTTTATAAACTATAAATAAAAAAGTACTTATTGGAATTAACTTTATGAATTTTGGATTATGAGTGCATTATTTTCTTTGTTTTATAGACATTATGCTGCATATTGACAATTTATTCATTGCTCCTAGCTAAGGTATTGATAATTTCTATATAGAATTTTCCACGTTAGGAAAAATAAAAAATAAAAGAAACTCAACCAATGGGAGGGGCAGGGAATTTGAAAACATTGAATGTTGAAAACCACACTAAAAAAATATTTAAAATAAATTGTTTATTTTTTCAATACATTTTTACATATTGTCTCTAGAGAGACAATTTTTGCATATTGTCTCATCCCAACTATTGTCTTTAAAGAAATAAAAGTGAAATTATCTCTAAAGAGACAAAATGCATATATTTCATATTGTCTTTATAGAGACAATTGTTAAGACAATATTTAAGACCTTTAAACTACGAGATAATGCCAGACAATAAACAATTTTTCTTTTATCTCTGGTTAAAGAAAATTGTTTTAAACCACCCTCTATGTAGTAGTAGAATTTACAGAAAGAGAAAAGAAAAGTAGAGAGAGAGATCTGTGCACATTTTTTTTATCTCAAGTTAAAGACAATTTACTCCAAAATTATGTCTTAAAAATTATCTTAGACCACCCCTCCTATGCTTAGTAGTGTTAGGAGATAGAAAGAGAAAGAAAAGTAGAGAGAGATCTGTGCATGAGTAAACACAAATAAATAAAACGAAAAAGAAAATAGGCTGCAACCAATCACTGTTATCATGTTGAACTTAGGAAACTCCAATGTGAGGTCGCCGCTGTCACATTTCTTCCTGTAGAAGGGCATAAGCTGAAAAGAACTAAGTTTTAGGGTTCAAATTTAATTCACAAAGTGTATTGTAACAATTGTTGGCTGCAACATCGAGTGAGTTGCCCTTGGACACGCGTCGTTGTTGCCTTTAGCAGGATGCACAGCTGTCAGTCAACATGCAATTTCTATAGTGAAATCGCAACAATTGTGTTATCAAAGGCTGATAATATTAATGGAATAATTAAATGTCTCTTCCTCAGGCGATGCTTTATCAAATCCCACCTAAAATATTTATCACCTTCCGGCCTTTATTTTTTCACCACATATCTTTTTATATACTTTGCATAGGCGCAATTCTGAAGAAAGTTTTAAGCGGTCAACTGAATTTCATGACCCTAATTGGTTTACTCCGCCTTGCTTAGGGTATTCAATATATTCCTTTTATTCAATGGCAATGGGCGTTTAAATTCTGGGAACTTTATTCATTAAGTCTGGCGAATATAATACTTTGCCTGATCCTTCCCAAAAAAACAAAATAGGCTGATATAATAATTGAAAATACCAATTACTTTTGGGAAATAGTCCAGATCTTTAGATATAATCTATTCTTGGTAAATAAATCGACCAATCTGAAATATTTAATTCACTTTTAATCTCCCTACAGGTCTGGCTGATAAATGACCCAAAATCTGGAAACTTTTAAGCTTGTTAAAAAGGGGTTCGGTTGGATATTACAGTATGATGAAAAATGCGATTATTCGTAATATTGTAATAAGTTTTGCACTGGATAATAAATTATTGAATGGCCACGTTAAATTCTCTTTGTTATAATTTATTTTGTGTGTTTTAATTTCTCTATTTATTAATTAAATCTACATTTAATTGTTAAGATATTTGTCTTTCTAACCCTAACAAATGTGTCTTTAAAATGCTGATACATTAAGGGGAATTCCCCTCTATTAGTATAGAAAACAATTAATGAATTAAGTGCATCCTAAGAGGTATTTAAAAACAAATTTGCTATTTTCAAAGAACGTCTCATTAAAAATTTTGGAGCATATTATTTTCTCACGTGAGAATGCATCCCCACTAAAAGTATAGATTCCTAAAACACGTTAGAAAATCTTAATAAGAAAAGCTTAAAACTAAAAGGGTAGATTTTAGGAGTTCCACGTATTCCAAGGAAGGGCATATCTTAAATATATCACTTTATGTAGTCTACTTTTAAACATCTAGAAAATTCCTACTCCCTTATATAAGGGAAGCAGGGGGCATATATTTATTTTAGATGAAAATAAATAAAAGAAGTGTAATAAGTTTCAATAAAAAGAAGGGGAGGCTTTCGTTTCTTTTATTCATTTAATTCAATTTAATTCTTTTAAATTAAACAAATTAATTTTGCATGGATGAATATATTGTTTATATATAGTATTAATTAGTCATATAATAATTCACATATAACAAATAAAAATAAAGGGATTAGTAGCTAATTAAATAAAAATATATGTTATATATATATAGAGGTAAGAGACATTTTTGGTTGGGTTTAATATTGATAATATTAAGGAGATTATTAATATATTATTATTAAGAGAAGTATTAATATATTAGTGTTATCATTGTCATGAGAGAGGGTAATATTGATGTTGACAAAAAAAATTAGTGTGTTTTTATTCGCCCAAGTGCAAAATATGGGCATTACACAAGTATTAAGAATATAGTTAATCTATAGAGTCGTTAATGGAAATGTAATTGTGGAAGGGTATTAGTAGGAGACAATGTTAAGTGTAAACACATTTATTCTTGACTGAATGGGCTTTAGTCGACAACCTAAATGAATGCCATCTGTAATAAGAATGTGGTGTCAATAATAATTATTCAAAAATTCCCACTTATGGGATTATTAATTCTAATATGAGAATTACTTCCAAAATCACTAATGTTAATGTAATCAAACTCTATTACCACATGGTTATCGTTAACCAAGAAGTTATTATGATGTAATTATTTACAATTGAGCATGGAATAATGATATTAATAAAAAGTATTAACGTAAGGAAATTATTCTTCCCCTAACATATTAGTATCGTTGTAAGATCCTTAAAATATTGGCTCATTAAGTTCATAATAACAATACATGCCCATGAAATTTATATATCTAAATATACTAGTTGGGTACATTTTTCATAAAGGCTGGTACCATCTTACATTGTACCGCCCACTATGGGTAGAATCCATTGTTACGTGGCCTGATTCGTAAGTGAAATCTCGCAGCTTCCAGAAGGGCCCTACCGGTGTGATGGGGCCCACCCATTTTAAATTATTATTATCCATGGTTTTACACTTTACATTACGAATCGTTCTTGCTCTTCCACACCTACACCCTTTAATAATGCTCACCTTTACTTGTGATAGGGTTTATTTGCGTAGGGATGCAGAGTTCATATCATGTCTATCCATGCACCTCGACCCTTACCGTTGGCTTAGGTGCATAATTTGTGCAAAGTGGCTGCTCGGGCCCACATAAGTTAATTAAATTCAAGCTACATTGCGCCAGCACTAAAATATTACGAGGAGAAATGAGACTTGCAGATTTTAAATGGCGGTAAGGGCTTACCTATTCAACAAAGGATGTTCGTAAATGTTTCTCATTGGTCAATAAGCATTACAAAAAAATTATGAATTTAGAATTGACAAGGCAATTGTTACATAGCTTGGTTGTCTTGTATCAATATGTTTCATCATATTCTTTTCCCCTTATTTGTTTGAGTATCAATATGTTTCATGATATTCTTTCCCACTCATCTAATTGAAGTTGCATGCAACAAATTATTCTATTGTTCTTGTGACAAGGATTGTTTTCAATTTTTTAAATTTTGGAATTTTTTCTATGGTTAATTTGTTTGGATGGAACTTGTTATATGTCTTGTATCAATATGTTTCATGATGTTTTTTTTTACTCAACTGTTTGAAGTGAGTTTGAAGCTACCTGTAATAGATTATTCTATTGTTCTTGTAACATGCATTGTTCTCAATTTTTTATATTTCTATAATTTTTTTTGTGGTTATTTTGTTTGGATGGAACATGTTATATGTCTTATATATCGATATATTTCACTACATTTTTTTAACCTCATCTGTTTCAAACTCCTTGTAACAAAGTGTTGATTGCCATGGTTTGGCTCTTGTAAATTCTAAAATTTTGTACCAACTTTCATTTATGACCATGAATTATTAGATTTGTACTGGTTGACTTACTTACAACATATACATATATATTAAGATTCCCCATTTTATATTTAAAATGTACATATCATTATGGAATATATATATATATCCCGTAATATATAGACCAGAGACTAATTATGGTTTGTTTGAAATCCAACAATGAAGTTTATATATACAAATGTATATCAAGCGGGTCACGTATGGTATCTTTATTCGTATTTATGTATAATTTCATTCACAAATAGTAAAAATTACCGCAGGACCACAATGCCTCTTTCAACAACGCAACTTAATTAGTATATTTTCTCACACATTTTGGACAATACTTTCCCATACTACAACATTGAATGATGCATCTACTTGCTCTAGTGCCATGGTCCAACATCGCCAGGATGCATTAATCCTCACATGACCAAACACTTACCAACTCCACCATTGCCAAAGCATGTAATTAGCAAGGTCCATGTTGTTATAAACAACCCCTGGAAATACCCCCACTGCAAGTGTATTTGCATATATCTATTTGGTAATATGTGCTTTTTAAATGTGTTGACAAAAGGAAAATTCAATGCATATATGTACTTACTCATTTTATGTTATAACCACATTTCATAGAATAAGAAACATTGAAGAATTTACTAATCATCAAGAGCATTTAAACAAAAAAAAAACATTATGAAAGAAACTATTGCAGTTATAATAGTAACCATGATAATATTCTTCCATCTCAACATAAAATAACTATTTTCATAACATTCAAGTACTAAAAGGAAAAGTACAAGAGTAAAGGTTTAGAAGTCCTCATCTGGATTTAGCATCTTCCAAGACTTGGCTCGCCATTTGATAGTGAGGGAAAGCATCATCTAAGTTCTTTTTTACCATCCACAGACTTGTGCAGTCCCCCACACAACTTCCTAACTAGAAGGAGGCCCTTCCCTTCTTACGAAAGGTGATGTTGGAAAACCCTCAAACAACCATCTAAGCTCTAGTGGTGAAACCCTACCTAACTAACTCTACCTTGCTACTAACGATTCCTTCCTACTAAGTAGGCAATTCTAGCTAGTTAGGTATCTGGGTTATGTGTGAGTACTAGGTGTAATCAATGGAACCTACACCTAGTATGGCCATAGCTTGTACTACTGTATTGACTCACCCAACCTGCTCAACTTGGAAATGCTCTTCTAAGCTAGGGCTTTTGGGAGACTATTTCTTTGTCACTTACTCGTGCCAAGACACCTGTCCTAGGGAAAAATACTTGACCTACTTAAGGCTCAATAACTTATCACACTCTTCTTGGCTACCTACCGTGTGTGACTTACATACCCAAGGCTAGGGTTTTCACAATAAAGAACACCTTCCTTTTGGCCAATTGCCACACTATACTAGTATATATAATACTAGGGTTTGATATAACATAGCACTCTTATTAGAGTATCAATAAAGTCTCATTCTTACAAGGTTTGCAAAATCTTTGAAGGAAAATGGGAGACCAATCTTAGTGCTCATATATCACCTAACACAAGTTGGCTTCCTACTTAGCATGCAAAACCCAAAATCATGGAAAAGCTAATCACTATTTATATAATTGCAATAAAACTGAACCTCTCAACGTTCTATATATATCTTTCTTGTTAATGATTCTCATTCTTTCAACACTCGCCATACTTGTTTGGTTGACATTCATAAAAATACAAGATATTATTTAAATTTGTACTAATTCCACTTGAAGTTTATGCTATAGCAGATACAATTCTTTGTTATCATAAAAGATTAAAAACCCTTCCCATTTATTGACCACTTGCATTCAAGTTGTCATGGCGCATTTCTGATGTACTTGGCTAATATCAAAGTTTATTAAATTTCAACTGAATAACCTTGTTAGTTGTTCTCCATGTCTACACATAGTTTCTAGATCATTGTATTGTGTTTCAAGATATTCTTTTAATTTTTTTACCAACACTACTATACAACAGATAATGTCTCAAAGAAAATCAACAATATTTCCTCCAAACAGTAGTGAAAATATTACTTTCTATGCACCCAAACCATAAGAAGCAAAAGATATAACAACCAAAGCATTAAAAAAAGGTTATGTTGTTTAATAATCTAGAGTCTCCTCATCAAAGAACGTCTAAATGAAAAGAGGAATAACATGTAGCCTAAATCCTCCTAACTCTTGACTCTTATCATGACAAATAATAAGTCTGAAATTGTATGAAGCAACATCTATCACTTTTCAAAAGATAACATTCTCTTTGTTTCAAAATGAAATAGCTTTAAAGCAAGACATTCCTATTGAAGAAACCTAGAGCAAGAATTCTTTGTCGAAGGATGTTGGAAAGAAAATGTAGTTGAAGCTTCCAGCTAGACTCAGCCACAACTCCTAGATGGCTCTATTCTTAGCCTCAGCTCTAACTTCCCAATCTCCTTTTAGTGATCACCCATGTTTCTTCACTTAGCCCACCATGTGGTTTTTCTTCTCCTCCCATTCACAATGTTCTCGTTTTTCCCAAAGATCCAACCTCCTCCTAATGAGTAGTTGTCCTCAGGTAGTTATCGTACCTTCCCACGATTTTCTCTCACTTTCTTTTCCAAGAAGATCGATCAAGGAAATTATAATTTATTTCAAGTTAAAATTCAATCCTCATAATTTCACCAACATTCTCGACTTATCTAAACCACACCTTCCATTACCAATTTTTAGGAATCACCTTTCAAGACTATAATCACGTCCTTATGAGGAGGATTGGTTTATTTTTAATCTTAATTAAATTCAAGAAATATTTTTGTATCTCGTTCACTCCAAGTGGCCCTCATCTTTCCTTGTGAATATGGGGTTATATAAAAGAAACTAATTTAGTTATGATATCTTTTACCTTCCCAATCAGGCGATAATTCTATTGTAAGCCTTTCAAATTTTAAATACAATTAATTTACTTGTTTAAATGTAGTAAATTAAATATTTACTTGTTTTAGTTTTACACCCATAACCATCAAAAAAGGTATTTATGTTTATAATGTCCAAGCAACATTATAAAACATAAAATCCAGAAATGGGGATACATTGACAATTATAGAGAAAAGGAAAACGAACTTCTCATTCAATTGCATGACATAATTGCTAAAGAGGAAGTGTTTTGGCGGTAAAGATCTAGGGTGTCTTGGTTGACTGAGGGAGATAGGAATACCAGATTCTTTCATCTGTCTGCTTCGAAACATAGGGCTGCTAACAGAATCACTCATATTGATTCTAATGGGACTAGATTTGAGGAGGAAGATGATATCAGGGAACAAGCTGTCCTTTTCTTTAGCAACCTTCTTTCTTGTAATGGAGAGATTGTTACTGAAGCTCAAGATTCCTTGATTGAGGCTATACCTCAAGTGATTGGTCATAATGAAAATTCTTTGATCACTGCTATTCCTTCCAAAGCTGAAATAAGGAAAGCTGTTTTCTCTTTTGATGGCAACAAAGCTCCTGGACTAGATGGTTTTCCTTTATTCTTCTTCCAAGTGTTTTGGGAAATTGTTGAGCTGGATGTGGTGAACACTGTCAAGGAATTCTTTGGATCAAGATGTCTGTTGAAAGAATTGAATGCTACTTTTGTGGTCCTTATTCCTAAAAAACCTGGGGCTTCGAAGTTTCAAGCTTTTCGGCTAATCAGCCTGTGTAATTCTATTTACAAAATTATTTCGAAGGTGTTAACTTCAAGAATGCTTTATGTGCTGCCCCAAATTATTGCCCCGTAGCAGAATGGTTTTGTGCCAGGTAGGTACATTCTGGACTCTGTTGTTACTGTTCATGATAACTTACATTCGTTAATGGTTTCGAAAACTGAAGGGTTTATTCTTAAACTGGACATTTCCAAAGCCTATGATCGGGTTGATTAGAATTTCTTGTTTAAAATCTTGGAAAATTTTGGTTTTAATAACAGAGTCATTCAGTTGGTGAACCAGCTTGTCTCGATAGTTACCTCCTCTGTCATTGTGAATGGATCACCATCAAGGTTTTTTCATACCTCCAGAGGCCTTAGACAGGGAGATCCTATTTCTCCTATTCTGTTTACTATCTTGGCTAAGAGTTTGGGGAGAAATATTAAAAAGCTTATTGATCAAAGATCCCTTGTTGGCTTAAGACCTTCTTCTTCTCTTCTTACCTGTTCCCACCAGCAATTTGTTGATGACACCATTCTCATGGGAAGATCTACTATGACTGAAGCTAAGACTTTTAAAAAAATTCTAAATCTTTATGAATCTGCTTCTGGGCAAGTTGTCAACAGGGCTAAGAGTTCAATTTTTTTCATCAATACTCTGGAGTATAGACAAGTCAAACTTGCTCGAATTCTTGGATGCCGAGTTGAGCCTCTTCCGTCAACCTATCTTGGCTTACCTCTTTGTTCTAAACCTTCGAACTCGTTCTAGATTTCTATGGTTGAAAAATTCAATAAGAAGCTATCGGGGGTGTAAAGGAGCTCTTCTCAGTCAAGCTAGAAAAATCCAACTCCTTAAGGCTTCTTTGCAAAATCTTCCTATTTATGCTCTCAGTATATTTAAAATTCTTGCTAAATATGCTAAGGCCATTGAAAAAATTCAGAAAAGGTTTCTCTGGTCGAGAGTGGAGGACAACGTGAGAATGCCACTTATCGGATGGGATCTTGTTTGTAGACCCAAATCAAGGGGGGGCCTGGGTTTAAGGAAAATTAAAGTATTGAATATGTCCCTTCTTGCTAAATAGCTTTGGAGAACTCTTACTTTAAATAGAGAATGGCGTGATACCTTAAAAGCCAAATATTTTAATAACTATGAGTCTTCTAATGAGATTATAAATTCTTCTTCTTTACCTCATGGGTCTGTCTGCTAGAATGATATGGGTAGAGGAATAAAGTTGCTGGAAATGGGAATTGGATGGCTGATTGGAAATGGAAATTATGTTAGGTTTTGGGAAGACAGGTGGCTTTTTAAAGATCCTTTAATCAGAATAGAGAAATTTAGTAAATGGATGAATGATTGTAAAAAGGAATTTGGAGTCTTGGTTAAAGATTATTGGAGGAATGGTGGTTGGGTTGATTTGAAAACCATCAGTCAGGATCTTGACCCTGTTCAGTCGGCTTTCAGATCCCTAAGACCAGCTCAACACCAGGTGGAGAATATTGCTGTTTGGTTAGACAACCCGTCTGGTATTTTTTCAGTTTCCTCTGCCACTTCTATGTTGGTTAGCCCGATGGGGCCTCCTCCCTTCTGGGCTAAGGCTTGGATTAATCACCTGACTCCGAAAATCAATATTTTCTACTGGATAATGCTATAGAATAAGATTCTCACTTTGTACAATCTTGGAAAAAGAGGAATTCAATTACCAAACAGATGTTATATGTGTAGGAATGAAGCCGAGACTGTTAATCATCTTTTTCTTCATTGCCCTTTTGTGTCGAATATTTGGGATAAATTTCTGGCACTTCTTGATGTGGCGTGGATTTTTCCTGCCTCTGTCGAAGATTTCTTCATACAATGGAAAGCTCCTTCAAAAAATCCTTTTGTGAGAAAGCTATGGTCTTTTATTCTACCTTTTGTGTCTTGGAATATTTGGAAGGAAATGAACAACAGAGTGTTTAGGGATAAAGAGATGTCGGAAGGGGACTTGCATGCTAAAATTGTAAGGGCTATAAAGGAAAACTTTATCTTTAATTCCTAGAAAAATGTTTGAGAAAGCTAACTGGTCTTCTTTTGATATTGCTATGGCCGAAAAGTGGAATTCAAAATTAGTTGGGTCAAATGTCCTCAAACCTGGTGTTTGTGGGAGAGAGAATGCTAATTTGTCTCTGCCGCCTTTGGGCTGGTTGAAAGCCAATTTTGATGGTGCGGCTAAAGGTAACCCTGGGAAAGCTGGCAATGGGTGTGTTTTAAGGGACAACTCGGGGGCTTTTATTGCGGCTTTTGCTGTGGACATCGGAACTCAAACTAATCATGTTGTAGAAGCTGTAGGGGCTTTTCATGCGGTTAGCTTAGCCCTCAAGATCAACATGAATTATCTTTGGTTGGAGGGTGATTCATTGAATATAATAAATTGCATTCTTGGGCTTACCCCCCCCTCGTGGACCATCAAAAAATGGATCGAAGATACGAAAACATTATTAAGTAAATTTGATAAAGTGAAAGTATCCCATGCCTATAGAGAAGCCAATAAGGTGGCGGATTTCTTCGCCAATGAAGGGGTTACGAAGGGTGGGGAAAACACGTGGAGGAAGAATGACAACCTCCATCCTGAAGTGAAAGCGCTAATTTATTATGATTCAGTGCATGGAAGAGAAGGCAGTCTTAGTCATGATGAAATGGATAAAGATCAGGTACATCGATTTCATTAGATTTGATGGAACCGACGTCATTTTCTTTTTCAAGAAGAGTCTTTGGCACGCTTTCTAGGTGTTCAACAAAAAATGCCTAAACGGGACCCAGAGCAACTGTAGAGTGTTGTTTTACAGAGTTCTGAATATGGGCGGAGAAAGAAAATGAGTGGAGCCGAGCAATTTCCAGGAGCACAAAAAGAACGCTAAAGCTTGGGAAAGAATTGAAAAGGGAGGTTTAATCCCGTATCTAGAAAAGCTCCATGGTACGGACGAGGGGATGCTGGACTATTTTGTTAAAAACTAGAAAAATGGTGAAATTGTGTTGTTTGGTAGGAATGTTAAGCTGAGTGAGGACTTAATTGGTGAGATAATAGGTCTTTCGACTGAGGGTGTTAAATTCTATCGGGACCGACGATTCTCTGATGAAGCGGTCATTAAATTTCTTAAAAAAGATAAGGAGAAAGCGAAGATGGTTAAGGTTGCCAATAGCTACTTTGATGTGGATTCCATCAAATCTATATGGAGGAAAGTTTTAAGAGTCATTATGGAATATATCACAGTTGGCGGGTGCTTCACCAGAGTTTATGGTTACCACTTTGCCATTCTGAACCATTTCCGTCACAAGGTTTGTATATCTCTGCCTTTTTACTTATTTTCTTCTTTGAAGAATTGCCTTGATGATGTGGAAAGAAACCCTAGGAGGAATGCTATTATTCACCCTGGTCTTGTTAGGCTCATTTTTGAGCATTTTCAAAATTTACCTGCTTTGCCTAAAACTGTTGAAATTGAAGATTTGGATGATGAGGAGACAGAAAATAGTAGGGAGATCGAACCCCGAGCCCCCCCTACTTGTGTTCTTGTTGGTCCTGATACCATTGCTCCCCAGTCCCTGTCTTGTCAGAAAACCCTTAAGGATTCTGCCCCACTGTCATGTCCTAAATTGCAGCCTCTGCATGAGTGCCCTAGTCTGGGTTTTGCTTCACCACCCTATCTTAATCCCCAGCCGTCTCCTGGATGCCCTACTCCAGGTTTGTCCCCTAGTTTTAAAGGTACCCCTGTTACGAAACTTGTTTCATATTCTGGGAATTCAATGGAAATCCTCTCTGATAAGCCCATGGTCAGTAAGGAATCGGCCCCTAGTGCCCCTGCGTCTGGAAGATTTGGGAATGATCATTATGAGTCCCCTATTCAGGATGAAATTAATTCGGCCCTGAATAAGCTCAAGCCTGAGGACATGGTGAGTATAGCGGAAAAAAGTACGGATGGCCTTTTCATTGTTCTCAAGTGGACCCAGAAAGAAGTCTATGATTTGAAAGGCTGTTTTACTGATCTCAGCAATAGGGTCACAGACTTGGAGCAGAAGATCAGTTGGAATCGTAGAGATAATGAAGGATAGGAAACTCCCTTACCGAGGAAAAGACAGCAATCACAGGAGGATAGATTGACTAGTATCGAGTGCAGCATGTCCAAGATTGGCCAAAACATTAGGGCCACTGTTGCGAACAATCACAAAATTGCTAGGCATAACACCATTATCATCAATGCAATGGTGGAAAAGCTTGAAAAAAACCAAAAGGGTTCGCTGGTCGTGGATTTGGATGCGGACAGGGGAGGCAGCAGATCGGCTGGTGAAGGGATTTCGACTCGTACCCAGGCTAACATTAAGAGGAAGACCCCAACTTCGTCACATACGGCTCAAATTCTCAAGTAGGGGTTACAGGACATGAAGGATGTTGAAAAGGAGGCTGAGGAGTTACTAAACACCTTGGAGTAGTGTGGTGGTGTTTGTTGCTGGTTTTTTGGGCAGTCCTTTTTTGGGCCCTGTTGTCTCTTGGTGCTGTCGTTTCCTTTTTGGGACAGTCGTCTGCTTGTTTGAACTTTTTTATATTTATTTTTTGTTGTTTAAACTCTGTGGTTTCAGGTCCCATAAAACTGTTTTTCCTTTTCAAAAACATTATAAAACATCACTAAATTCTCTAAAAGAAATAATAAATAATTAAATAATGTTATATGTATATATATATTAATATATGTATTAATATATAAATATATATACATATATATGTAGATATATAAACTATTAGGCATAATTCATGCCCAACCAAAAATAACCACATAATAATGAATTTAGGTACCAAAGCTAGGTAAGATTCAATGACAAAAATATGGTAGAAGAATTGGTTTACTATACCCTAATGCCACTAACAACTAAACCACCTCCTAGAATCACTCAAATGGCTTACATCAATAGGGCATCAAACTACTCACTCCTAGGGTTTTGAGATCCCTTGAACAACCATAACTTAGATGGTGATTCCACGAATTTGACAACATTACCTCTCTACTCAGATGATACTTCCCCTCCTTTGGAGGATTGTGGATTGACTATCCTGCATCCAACTCTAAACAGGCAAAAAATTAGTTTGTCACCGAGATAATTTTCATTACATATTACTATCTACTCAATTATTGCAAAATTAAACTTTTCTTTCTAGGGCATCAATACAACTTATTCATCCTAAATAGATCATAGCACATATTTCCATTGTGTTATCAAAACACAATCATAAATTTTTTGCATATCATGCATTAATAACTCAACATTTGCATCATTCATCTTTCATATAGCAAGAAAGTAAAAGTGTTTATAAAGCCACTAGGGTGGGATGTAACATCTCATCCCCTTTAAGAGAAATCGTCCTCAATGATTTTTGAGTTCACATACAAAATATAAATTAACATAAAGAGTCTAAAATGGAATCTCATAGTCCTCTAAGAGATGAGGAAATCTCTACTTAATGTCCTAGAGATCCTCCCAGGTGGCACCATCCTCGATGTATTGGTCCCATTGGACCTTGCATTGAATCACTTCACGGGTACATAAATGGATCTTACACATCTCAAGTACCTTGCTAAGCTCTATCGACACCACTCTTGGATCCTGCACCTACAAGGCATTCCAATTAATTACATGGTTATTGCAAGGTATATATCTCTTTAAGTATGAGACATGAAAAACATTGTGCATCCTAGATAGGGTTGGAAGTAGAGAAATCTGATAGGCCACTAGATTGATTTCCTCTAATACTTCAAACGGTCCAACATATCTTGGTGCTAGCTTCATGGATTTCCCAAATTTAATGGTGCTTTTCTAGGGTTTAACTTGTAACAACACCTTGTCACCAACAAAAAACCGTCTAGGGGTTCTCTTAGCATTCGTATAGCTCTTCTTCCTATCATTTTCTTCATCCAACCTCTTCTTGATCACTTTAATCAGTTCTTCCATTTCTAAGAGAATTTCAGGGCCAAGGCTAATCCTATCTTCTAGCCTGTCCCAACTTATAAGAGTGTGGCACTTATGCCCATATAATGCCTCAAATGGTGCCATATTGATGGCAGAATGATATGTGTTATTGTAAGAAAACTTGACAAGTAGAAGATAATCTTCTAGTTTATATTGTTTGTCTATGCAATAAAATCTTAGGAGGTCTTCTAGTACCTAATTCACCCTTTCTGTCAGACCATATGTCTCTGGGTGATATGCTGAGCTTATTTTTAAATGGGTTCCAAGGGAAGAAAAGAGTGTTTTCCAAAACCTAGAGGTCATCCTGGCATCCCTATCAGATATGATATTTTTTGGAACCTCGTGCAACTTGAAGATTTCTTGCACAAATTTCCTTGCTATTGTGGGTGCTCCATCAGTTAGGTTCCCTGAATAAAATGTGCAACCTTAGTGAGCTTGTCAACTACCACCAAAATTTTATTGTGCTTGTCTTTGTACATCAGAAGCCCTTGCACAAAATCCATGCTTTAATTACTTGCCACTTCTATCTAAGAACCTCATGAGGGTATAACAATCATCTTGGGTGAAGGTTTTTTTCTTTAACTCTTTGGAATTCTAAACATTTAGCCACATATTTTGCAGCCTCTTCATCCCTTTCTAGAAGCACAATGGCCACAAATCTACCACTAGCTTAGTTACCCCTAGATGCCCAAAATAGGGTGCATCATGAACTTCATGAAGGACCAACTTCCTTAATTCCTCGGAGTCAGGAATATAGATTCTTCTCTTGTATCTAAGCACCCCATTAGTATCAAACTAGAAACCATCATATCTATGGTCTTGAGCATTCTTTAATAAGGCTTGCTTAACCTACTTGTAGTATTCATCTCCCTTAGAGGATTCAAGAACTTGATCTTGAAGGTTCATATGGACCATTAAAATGGAGGTTATATGTCTCCTTCTACTCAAAGCATCTGCTACTCAATTTTCTTTCCCCTTGATGTAGCTGATCCCAAAATCATAGTCCAAGATAAACTCAAGCCACCTCCTTTGCCAAGCATTAAGATTGGGTTGAGTGAACAAATATTGTAACCCTCATTGGTTAGATCTCAACTCGAAAAGGTTTTCCCATTAAGTAATGTCACCAAACTTGTAACACATGCATAATTGTAGCTAGCTCAAGGTCATGTGGAGCATAGTTCTACTCGTAATACTTCAATTTTTGAGACTCATATGTAATGACTCTTTCGTCTTGCATGAGTATTCCACCTAGCCCCTCTCTCGAGGCATCTATGGTGACTACAAAATGTCCTTCAGGATCTGGTTCTTGCAGAACCGAAGCTATTGTCAACTTCTCCTTCAAAACTTCAAATGCTTCCTAACACTTATTTGTCCAAACAAATCTCTTTCCCTTAAGTTGAAGTGATGTAATTAGACATGAAATATGAGAGAAATTAGCCACAAATTTTCTATAATAACTGGCTAACCCCATAAAGCTTTAGATCTCTTGCACATTTTTTTGGCTCCGGCTATTCCAAAATGGCCTTGATTTTAGTTGGTTCTACTGCAATTCCCTCAGCGAAAATAATGTGCCCTAAGTACTGCACTTCCTTTTGGAAAAATGAGCATTTGGACAACTTGTATAGTTTATTTTCTCTCAGCCTCTGAATCAAAAAGCATAGATGTTGAAGGTTCTCTTCCTCATTTTTGGAGTAAATCATAATATCATCCAAAAACACTAGGACAAATTTATCCAGACAGTCCTGAAACACGCTTTTCATTAGGTCCATAAAATTTGCTTGGGCATTAGTTAACCCAAAGGGTAAACCATGAATTCATAATGCCTGTATCTTGTTCTAAAAGTTGTTTTATGGATATCCTCCTCTTTTAGTATCAATTGATGGTATCAATACCGAAGATCAATCTTAGAAAACACAGTTGCCCCTCACATCTGATAAAGGTCATCAATATGAGGTAAGGGGTATCTGTTCTTGATAGTTACTTTATTGAGCATATGGTAGTCAATGCATAGTCTCAGGGCACAATCTTTCTTTTTAACAAAGATAACTGGTGCCCCCATTGTGAGACACTGGGTTAGATTAAACCCTTTTCAAGGAGCTCCTGTAGCTAAGCTTTCAACCTCCATCAATTTTGCAGTCATCATTCGATATGGGGCTTTAGATATTGGCACTACCCCATGTTGAATATCAATGGTGAAGTCAAAGGATCTTCTGGGTGGTAGACCAGGTAACTCCTCAAGAAAGGCATCAACAAAATACTTGAGATAAAGGTATTTTTCCCATTCAAAATATTTTCTTTATGAGACTTCCTCACAACCCTCCATTGTAGTTTTCTATGATTCATAAAACATCAAATAATTGAAGAAGATTAACTCCTGGGTTTCACTAGTGTCTACTACTTCTTTCATATTAACTACGAAAATGTGACAACCCTCGCGTCTAGCCCTTTTTAATTGCATTACATAAATTTTCCTTATTTTGACTAGTCTTACGGTCCCTTGTATGAATACCTTATGACCCAGGTTATCTAAACACTCCATATTTTTTGAAAAACAATCAACTTGGGATTTGTGCCTCCACAACCAATTGATTCCTAGGATTACATCGTAAGCACCTAGGGGAGCTACATAAAGATTTACTTCCATAGAAGAGTTGGGCAAATCAATCTGGGCCTCGAACAAACTTTGCTCTACCTGAGCCTTAGACTAGTTGGTATATTCTACAGACCAAGTGTTTTGCATATAACCCATCCTTCTAGGTATCTTGTTCAAACCTCTAGGTGATACAAAGCATTTTGTAGCTCCTGTGTCAATTAAGATTGTTACTAGGGTTCCAAATAGCTTACCTGAGGTCTTAATTGGCATGCTCTGAAATTCAGCCTGCTTGTTGTCCACTGCCATGTGTATGCATTGTTGGAATGCAGTTTGTTGAGAAGGTAAGGAGTTTCCTTGGGAAGATGGCTCGGTTATCTTTGTAGGGCATTGGTTGGTGTAGTGGTCCCCACCACATGTGAAGCATCCTCTAGGTGGACCCCTTCTCTCTGTGGGTCTCTCAACATCCTGATTTTTCTTATTATTGTTACCTTGATTATTTCTAGCCTTCCTATCCCTATGATCCCAAAAAATTTTATCTTTATTCCCTCTATCATTTTTTGTGCTAGCCTTCCTACTTGTCCCCTTTCTTCTTAAATGGCTTTGTATTTGCAGAAAATTTATCCTTTTTCTTCTTCTCCCTATCTGCAGCCATGGACTATAGCCTCTGTTCTTGTTTGATGGCCTTTTCATAAGCTTGGTCCATAGTAGTTGGACCCAATAGATCCACTTGTCCCCCAATCTGGGGTTTTAGTCCAAGAATGAACTTCTGAACCCATAAGTATTCATATTCATGATATTGTGGTACATACTTTAGGAGTCTGATAAAATTCTCCTAGTACTGATTGACCGAGAGGTCTCCCTATGTCAAATGGTGGAGCTCAGTCAGTTTCTAGTCATAAAATAGTTGGGGTAGCCATCTCTGTTTGAATATGACCGCAAACTTCATCCATGTCAGCCCCTTGACCTTAGGCCCTAATTCCATCTTCTTACTTGTCCACCATGTGGACACTTCTCTATAAAATTGATAAGCTCCCCATAAACCTTCTTATCCTCTGTGTATTCCATGATCTCAAAATATTTCTCCATTTCTACAACCACGCTTCAGCAGCATCACCTGATTCTGCCCCATCAAATTTTAGGGGTATCACCTTTCTCATATCTTGGGACAACTCCAAGGTCATCCTATCTTTTTCATAATTATGGGTCTCCCCACCAACTATCTCATCTTCTTGCTCACTTGAAATGAAGTCTTCGCGAAGAATTTTTCTATCTCCCCCCCTTGAGGGCTCCTTTCTGGCTCTTTGAGATTCCAAATGAGTCACTCTATCCCTAGTGTCATGCAACATGGCCAATAATTGGTCAATTTTATTCTCAAGATTTTTGAAAAACTGGCCCACTTCTCGTCTTCCTTCTAGATTACTATGTGTTTGCATCATTAATTATTATCTACTTCCTATAGTTACAATTAAACATTGAATTAGGTTAAAGTTCAACCTCATTTGATTGCACATACATACCAATTTTTTATAACATAGTTTAGTTAATTTAAGTGCATATCTCCTTATCATAAAAGTTTAAATTTCCAATCTCAAAGGTACACTACATATACACAAGTATTCATTAAGCAACATTAAATATTGGTTTATTCATCATCTCATTGGTATATATAAAATAGAATAAAGGTTTCTCTTGATCAGGGGGTCAGAGGTGTATAGTCCTCCGACTCATTAGAACTTATTACAATAATTTAAGGGGGAGGATGCACATGTAGGTGCTCCTTGTCATTCATAGGTAGTTTATTCCGGTTATTGCAACTGTTTTCACTTGATATATGTCGAGTTGGTGATAGTTTCTTGTCCAAATCTGCTTGAACACTAGTCGTTGCTTTCTTTGATCATTTGATTTATGCTTTCACAACTCAAATTATTTCCATAACACTGGAGAGGGTCTTGTTCTCCTGAAGCCAATCCTTTCCATCCACATTCTTTCCTTCTATGAATTTCATCAATGCCTCTTGCTCCTTTGTGCATTGCAAGTATCGAGCATTTCCTGCGATGGACTTATGTGTAGTCTGCTTAGTGCGTACCATGTCTCGTACAAGATGATTCATGTTAGTTTCAAAAGAAAAAATCTATCATTTCATAATGGACTCATAGGCCCTAGTGTGCAACTGTGCTCTGATAACACATGTTAGAACCCCATTTCATAGAATAAGAAACAATCAAGAATTTACTAATCATCTAGAGCATTTTCTTTTTTTGAAAAAAAAACAACATTATAAAAGCAACTATTGCAGTTATAATAGTAATCATGAAAATATTATTCCATCTGAACATAAAAGAATTATTTTCATAACATTCAAGAATTAAAATGAAAAGTACAAGAGTAAAGGTTTAGAAGTCCTCATCTGGATTTAGTGTCTTCCAAGACTTAGCACACCATCTGATAGTGAGGGAAAGCATCATTTGAGTTCTTTTCCACCATCCACGGACTTGTGCAGTCCCCCGCACACCTTCCTAACTAGAAGGGGACCCTTAGCTTCTTATGAAAGGTGATGTTGGAAAACCCTCAAACAACCATCTAAGCTCTAGTGGTGAAACCCTACCAAACTAACTCTGCCTTGCTACTAAGGATTCCTTCCTACTAAGCAGACAATTTTGGATAGTTAGGTATTCGGGTTATGTGTGAGTACTAGGTGTAGTTAGTGGCACCTACACCTACTATGGCCATAGCTTGTACTACTGTACTGACTCACCAACCCTGCTTGACTTGGAAATGCTCCTCTAAACTATGGCTTTTGTGAGACTATTTCTCTGTCACTTACTCGTGTTAGGACACCTATCTTAGGACAACACACTTGACCTACTTAAGGCTCAATAACCCATCAGGCTCTTCTTGGCTTCCTGCCACATGTGACTAACATACCCAAGGCTAGGGTTTCCACAATAAAGAACATCTTACTTTTGGCTAACTACCACACAATACTAGTATATATAATACTAGGGTTTGATATAACATAGCACTCTTATTAGAGTATCAATAAAGTCTCAGTCTTGCAAGGTTTACATAATCTTTGAAGGAAAATGGAAGACCAATCTCAGTGCTCCTACAACACCTAACACTAGTTGGATTCCTACTCAGCATGCAAAACCCAAAATCATGAAAAAGCTAATCATTGTTTATATAACTGCACAATAAAACTAAACCTCTCACAGTTCTTTATATATCTTTCTTGTTAATTATTCTCATTCTTTCAACACCTACCATAATTGTTTGGTTGACACTCTTAACAATATAAGATATTATTTAAGTTTGAACTGATTCCACCTAAAGTTTATGATACAACAATACATTTCTTTATAATCATAAAAGATTAAAAACCCTTCCCATTTGTTGACCACTTACATTCAAGTTGTCATGGTGCATTTCTGATATACTTGGCTAATATCAGGGTTCCTTAAATTTCAACTGAATAACTCTGTTAGTTGTTCTCGATGTCTACACTTAGTTTCCAAAACACTATATTGTGTTTGAAGATATTCTTTTAACTTTGTTTACCAACACTACTGTACAAAAAATAATGTCTCAAAGAAATTCAACAATCTTTCCTCCAAATAGTAGTGAAAATATTCCTTTCTATGCACCCAAACCATAAGAAGTGAAAGATATAACAACCAAAGCATTAAAAGAAGGGTATGCTTAATAATCTAGAGTCTCCTCATCAAAGAACATCTAAATGAAAAGACAAACAACATGCGGCCTAAATCCTCCTAACTCTTGACTCTTATCATGACAAATAATAAGTCTGAAATTGTATGAAGCAACATCTATTGCTTTTTAGAAGATAACATTCTCTTTGTTTCAAAATGAAAGAGCTTAAAAGCAAGATGTGCTTGTTGAAGAAACCTAGAGCAAGAATTGTCTACTGAAGGATAATGGAAGGAAAATTCATTTGAAGCTTCCAGCTCGACTCAACCACAATTCAAGTCATCCTCCCCCTTGCTTTAAATTGAGAGCCACAACTCCTAGATGGCTCTATTCTTAGCCTCAACTCTAACTTCCCAATTTCCTTTCATTGATCACCCATGTTTTTTCACTCAGCCCACCATGCGGTTTTTCTTCTCCTCCCATTCAAAATGTTGTCCTTTTTCCTAAAGAGCCAACCTCCTCCTATCAAATGGTTGTCCTCAAGTAGTTATCCTACCTTCCCATGATTTTATCACACTTTCCTTTCCAAGAAGATTGAACAAGGAAATTATAATTCATTTCAAGCTAAAATTCAATGCTTAGAATTCTGCCAACCTTCCTAACTTTTGTAAACCACACCTTCCATTACCATTTTTTTAGGAATCATCCATCAAGACTACAATCACATCCTTATGAGGAGGATTGGTTTATTTTTAATCTTAATTAAATTCAAGAAATATTTTTGTATCCTGTTCACTCCAAGTGGCCCCCGTCTTTCCTTGTGAATATAGAGTTATATAAAAGTAACTAATTTAGTTAGATATCTTTTACCTTCCCAATCAGGTTGCAATTCTACTGCAAGCCTTTCAAGTTTTAAATATAATTGATTTACTTGTTTAAAGGTAGTAACTTAAATATTTACTTGTTTTAGTTTTACACCCATAATCATAAAAAAAGGTATTTATGTTTAGAATGTCGAAGCAACATTATAAAACATCACTAAACTCTCTAAAAGAAATAATAAATTATTAAATAATTTTATATATATATTAATATATTAATTAATATATAAATATATATACATATATATGTAGATATATAAACTATTAGGCATAACTCACACCAAATTGAAAATAAACACATAATAACAAATTCAAGTACCAAAGCTAGGTAAGATTCAACAATCGAAATATGGTAGAAGAATTGGTTTACGAATCCCTTATACCACTAATAGCAAAACCACCTCCTAGAATCACTCGAATGGATTACATCAACATGGCATCAAACTACTAACTCCTATGGTTTTGAGATCCCTTGACCAACTCTAACTCAGATGGAAAATCTAGGGTTTTGACAACATTACCTCTCTACTCAGATGATACCTCCCCTCCTCCCAAGGATCATGGAAGTGATATCCTGCATCCAACTCCAAATAGGCAAAAAATTAGTCTGTCACCCAAATAATTTTCATTACATATTACTATCTACTCAATTACTGCAAAATTAAACTTTTCTTTCTAGGGAATCAACACAACTTAATCATCCTAAATAGATCATTGCGCATATTTCCATTGCGTTATCAAAACACAATCATAAAGTTTCCACAAATAATGAATTAATAACTCAACATTTGCATCATTCATCTTTCATATAGAAAAAAAGGTAAAAGTGTTTTTAAAGCCACTAGGGTGGGATGTAATATCTTCATTCTTGTTGTTGTATATTCTATTGTTTTCGTTAAGAAAGATGAAGGCAACAGGAAACAACATATACAAATGTAATTTTCATTCTTGTTGTTGTATATTCTATTGTTTATATTAAAAAATATGAAGGCAATCGACAACAACATATACAAATGTCTGCATATACATATTTATAGAATTATAGTAAAAAATTGCTGCATACAATAGTAAAATGGTTGGTGAATTGTGAATATTTCTAACTTGTCTACCAGTTGGCATTAGATTTTGCAATACATTAATATTTTATTTTCATTTTCAAATAGAGGTGCCAATTAGTCAACTATAATTGGAACATTTTCTCCCTCTAAAAGGTCCCAGAAGTATGTGTGCAGAATCGGGCTTGTGGGTGGGTCTCAGAGCCGCCCCAAATTGATTTGGTGATTGATTTGGAGACACCTTCCATAGGTCCCGCTATAGAGTCTAGCTCTGAGGGTGCCATCCACTAGCCTCCAGATCATGATTCTGTAAGTTTGTATTTCCTTTTCCTTATAGCTATTGTAGATTCATTGTTATTGTTTCCTTCCTCTCTTGTAATAAACTTGAACATTTCCTTTTAGTTCCTTTAATTTTAGGATTATCAAATACAAAAAAATACAACACACTGTTTATGTTTCTAGTTTCATTGTCCTTTAGGTGTATATAGACATTGTTGGACCTAGTAAAACATATAGATGTGGAAGTACATATGCATTAATATTTTACTACAAATAAGAATATCTCTTTGCAGCCTTTGTTTTTCTTAGTCCTTTTGTCCATTTGGTGTGATGATGTTCATTTTCCTTGATTGAACTTGTCTTTGTAGGCCACAAAGAAACAACCAACTTTGACTCCATTTGCAATTCGTTCCATCAATGTTAGATATTTCGTTGCCTCTCCGCTCCTTCAACTTTTTTCCTTCAAAAAATTTGGTGATGATGAAGGGCAGGTTGAACGATATAGGGTTGTATTTTTTGATGGACACCATATGCAAATAGGAACCATTCCTTCCAAATGCAATGGTTTGTTTCTTTCAGGTGCCTTGAAAATAGGGTCCCTTGTATGCTTAAGAGACTATATTTATAGGAATGTCCAACATTTAAGGTGGGATACGTTCTTTTGTATCTACTTTTAAAAATTATCTTTCCCCTTTGTATATGCCTTATATAATGTGTCCAATATATTATTTTGCTTCTTTTCCAGGGCCTTAATCATATAAGCTTAGTTGTTATTATGTTTTATTTTCAAATCATGAGGACCCCTATGTATTTGTTCAAACAATAGGAGAAGCAAATGTTGGGGCCAAACTTGCCTTCTCTTTCTAAATGGACCCCTAAATTTGGTCTGTAGTTATCCCCTAAGAAACAAAACAACCCTGCAAATGTTATCCCTATTAAAGCTTTAAACATTTATCAAAAATTTTGGATAGTGAATGGGCTTGTCACACATATTAGAGAGATGTACCATTTCCACAAACAAAGAGGTGAAGGCCAACTTTTTAGTTTTGACATTATAAATATGGAGGGAATAGAAATATGTGTTACTTGTTTTGATGATATTGCTCAATTGCATTATGGTCGAGTTGAGGTGGGTGCAACTTATTTAATATCAAGAGGATCAATCAAGGAAGCAAATAAAAATTTCAATAAATTAAATAGTAACCTTGAAATTTTTTTGGATGAAAAATCAACAATAAAACAGTGTGAAGATGAGATTTCCCTACCAAAAAAAATCTCTACTTTTGTGCTAGTTAGTGAAATAAGCAATTATAGTGATAATAGCTTGGTTGATATCATTGGAATTGTAGTGCATGTTGGGTACATATCAACTGTTTGTAGGAAAAATGGATCCAAACTTTTTTGGAAAACTATTAAACTATATGATATCTCTATTTAGTTTATTGATGTTAATTTCAGGGTTCAAGTTGGCAAGAAAAAGGTGATGTGTTGGAGTAGATGTATCTTTCTAGTGATATAGTGATAGTTGTTGTCCAAGGTGGTCAGGTGATCCCACAAAACTAGTTTACAATTTTTGGGAGATTCTGATTTTTGCTAAAATCACATATTTTTAGAAAATATAATGATTTAAGCCTTTGAAAGTTCCATTTAAAGCATTCCAATTGAAGAAGGTTTGATCAAATTTCCTTAGATCAAACCCCCTTGGATAGAACCCTGTTAGTTTTAAACCATACCTATAACAGAGTCTCCTTTACACCTATCAAAATGTTGATAAAAAACCACTTTTGATTTACCTTTTGGGGGATCAAATGAATTCATTTAAATTTTTATATTTTTAAGTATTTCCCTTATTATAAGCTTCCCAAAAAGTATAATTTTAAATAAATTTAATTCTATTATTATATTTAATTTTATTTCTTGTGAATGTAGGTTTTTCACCAAAAATCAAGCTCTCATTCTACACATGTGGAAAGATACAATATTATTAATTTTTATTTTGAAAAAGTATGTGTGAACTAGATATTGAAGTATTTGATCTAACAAAAGAATAAAAATTGAATTTCGATACATACAAAAAAACTTATGTGTTATCACGGTCCACCTATGTCTAAATTGTAATTAGTTTGACTTTGAAACTTGATTAAGGAAAAATATTCAGTAAAACACTATGAAACCAATTGGAAGCACTAGATATTGTAGTTAAAATATAAATTCAAAAAATATAATTTTTATCCTTCATGTAAAAAAATTGTGTGTTGTCTGATTGAGTGTCACTCCTTAAAATGTGTTTCTTGAAAAAACTAGTTTTGAAGGAGATCAAAAGAAGTCCAATATAATGTCACAAATCTATAGAAAAAATGTCACAAATCATTAGTTTGCATCATCTTCAAATTCATCACAATTTAGGAGCTATAGGTGCCCGAAAGAGAAGATTTAGTTAGAAAAAATTAGTTTAGTGTCTAGTTTGGCCAGAAATTGTAAACCAGTATTGTGGGATCACCGGGCTATGTAGGCTACTTAAATGGTAAAGTTATCAATACATCAACAACAATAGTCCTTGACATTAACCCTTCTATTCACGAGGTAAACACTCTTAGATTCAAGGGGCCCAATCAAAGTAGAACAAGTGGTTTCATCTTCTTACGCTCTGCGTGAGCTCCATCCTTGAATGCTAGAGTTACTATTGCATTTATCTTGAACAACTATCTTGGCTTGCCAAAACTATTGAGGCCATTTTTAAAGCAACCATTCAAATTGCAAAAAATGAGTCTTTTTGTTATCCTACTTTCCCCTTGTTGGTTAATGGGAAAGAATGCAAAAGAAAATGCACATGTCCCCATGCTGATGTTTGGTTTTGTGATCATTACCAAATGGAAATTGAGGAATGAAACTATCCCTATCTTCTACAGTTAAAGTTGCAAGACCACTTAAGCTATCTTTGGTCTATTGCTTTCGATGAAGCTACCATTACTGCAAATTCTAGCAAAAGACCTTTACATGTTGCAGGATAGCTCTGAGTCTACAAAAAATCTTGTTGTTTTTATTAAAGCCCTTGTTTGTAAAGCATACATCTTTTCTGTCTTGATCATAATGGATACTTACAATTCTGAGGACTAGCTTAAAACAATGATTGTGAAAGCAACAAAAGTGGATTTTGAAGTAGAGTGTAAACTGTTGCTTTAAGACATAGCAAATATGTCTACCCCTCTCGTAGAAAAAGGCTCCACTAGTGAGCCAGTGCTTTGACTGCTCTTGTGCACTTTCCAAAATTTCTCCTAGTCTTGCATTTTTAATACTCTCTATGGGATGCAAAGGCTTCTATTTACAAATATGAACATAATTTATTCCTATGTTTAGATATATATATATATATATTTACACGTTCATTGACCACCCATTCTTTTGATTTTAACATGCTGTGTAGATTGTTTTTAGTCTGCATTGTTACTATGATTCTTGATTCCTGTTACATGGTGGAATTTTTAGTTCTTCTATGTGTATTCTAAATTCACTTCTTCCCTTTATAATCATTTAATAGTAATATTATCTTCAATTAAAAACATATAACAATAGTCAAATATTGAAAAATGGTTAACAAAGAAAATTGTACAATACTTGTATATATATTTTTATATATTGCGATGTTGAAACCATGATATTCCTCTTATGATCATTCATAGATATACATTTATATCCACATGTATACATATATATATTTTGTTATATGTTTTTGTGTAATTACTTCGACCATCATAACTTAGAATACTTAAATAATAAAAAATGAAAATAAATAACATCAACATAATAAATTTTCTACTGCCATATAAACATTGGCAAAAATATGCCATACCTAAAGTTATGAACTGATGTTTTGGTAAAGAAACATTTTTTATTGAATATTAGTAATTAAAGACACGACTAACAACTCTTTAAAAGAGTACAATCCTTTAATCTTTCATATTTTGATAAATATTATCTAATTCATAACTTCAAGTCTGCCATGTATTTCTATGCATATGTATGTTAAAATAATCAAATAATAATCTATCAATTGATTGATTAGCCTAAACAAAAAGGTCAAATATAGATATGCATCTAGGTATAATAAATATAAAACTAAGACATAAGTAAAATTATATCGTACTTCAATCGATCTATAAAACAGTTTAGCTGCCAATTCAGAATTCAAGCTACATTATTTGGCACTAAATATTATAGACAAATGGGGAAACTGTAAGACCTATTGAAAACACATTTACTATGTAATAGTTCCCTTCTCAATTCTAAATTCATAATTTTTTTGCAATCCTTATTGACCAATGAGCAATAGTTAGGAACATCCTTTGTTGAGCAGGTAAGCTTCAAGTTGTCATTTAAAACCCCTCTCCTGTATTTCTCTATAATATTTAGTGCCAAGTCCATGGAGAATAGAATAGGTGAAAAAATTACTAGCCCTAACCATATTTTTTTGATAGAAGAAAGAAAATTAAACTGCAATTGCTCATATGGTAATGATTATAATGCCAACGATGCACATAGACAACTACAAAAAATAAACAAAGGGTAAAAACTATATGTGTATGGATGTGTATGTGTATGTGTATATGTATATGTATATGTATATGTATGCATATATGTATGTATATGTATGTGTATGTATATATGTATATGTATATGTGTATGTATATGTATATCTATATGTATATTTATGTGTATGTGTATACATATGTATATGTATATGTATGCGTATGTGTATGCATATGTATATGTATAATGTTGTTCTATAGAATTCTCTTTTGAGCATTTTATTGCATTTTTTGTTTAATATATGATAACACCCCATGTAATTTTTGAGGCCTTGCCCGAGCCTACTCACAAGAACAATGTAATTTCTTGACCACATGGATTAGTGTTGGTGGAGTTCATTGCCTTGCTCAATGGGTATAGAATGGTGGAAACCTACCATGCACCTGTACTAGTTCAAAAATTGTATGATTTAACAATGTTGTCCTCTAGAATCTGCACTGTCTCATCCCCCTATTGTTGTTGGGTATGTGCATGATCATAAATGTGGAAAAATAGGCCCTTAAAGTGGCAAAAAATTCAGAAAATCGGTGTTAGGCAACTTCAGCATTAAAATTTGAATAAAGTTATCTACTCCATTTATTCAAATATATGTAAGAATAAGAATCTGTAGAAAATTGAATTTAGTTTCTAAACTTCTAGGTTTATTTAAAAATAAATAAAATCTATTTGGTGAAAATTTGAAATTTCAATGTAGTAGTACTTAAATTTCAGGAAAATATAAAGTAGGTGTGCATCGACCACCTAACCATAATAAAATGATAATATTTTTTTTATAGATTTTATATAAGTAGAGGGACTCGTAATAGGATGTGATGCATATTTTTTTTTTGTAATTTTTTTTTTCTAAATGTAAATAAATAATTATGAATTTTTATTACAGCTTTTAAAAATATAAAACTTACAGCCTATGTCACGACCACCTTAACTTGGTCAAAACTTCATGAAATTTAATTTTCTTGTTTAATCCTATAGTATGTGAAGCATAGAATGTGACACACATGTTGGTTAAAATGATCTTGTTTGAAAGTTATAGATTTTTTCAATCCAACCTATGCGATCAAGACTTTTGGTAAAGTAATTCTAATAAGAAAATGAATAATAATTATTTATTAAATTCAAATTAAAGCATAATTTATATTGGTGGAAAGCTGAGAATCTCATAATTTATAAGTAAATAAAGGTTATTGACCACATACCCTACAAATACCCATAATAAATTGCCACTTTTGTACATCATGATCTGCATACCACGATTTGTAAGTTGTTTTTCCACTATCTTTTTGGTTGTTCCATACACATCTAACCATAGCTATATATTTTGATAGATTCGCATAAAATGTTTCTTTAATATGATGTTGACTTTGATGCAAGTATGCATGGACAAGGAGATACAAAGCCCATCTATGGAACAATTCATGAGTAAAAGTTGTTTGTAGCTGTAAGAATAATCAATGTTTGTTTTATAAATTTATATTTTACTAACTTATACATTGACCCCTTTCGTTTCTACAGAGATACATATCCTCCACTAGATACCGAAGTTATACATTCACTCCTTTTCTTTCCATATGGCTAGATACATTCTAGCACATACCAAAATCAGGTATGTTTATAAATTTACTTGTATACATTGTATTCTTTCAAGAAAAACTTTTTCTAATTCTTTGATGTCTTCGCTTTAATGATATCTTTGTATTTTATCTATGGAATTAATTCTACTTACAAACAAGACCTCTTGTATATTCTCCTTCTATATTTATGAACATTACAAATAGATTCCATTAACTGTATGTGAAAATAAATGCTTTGAAACATACACAGATACATATATGCATATATATATTGAAGAGAAATAGAATAATTGTATGAGAGGTATTGGAAAAACACTTATTTTTTGCTAAATACTATACACAACCATTCATCTTACGCATATCTAGGACACCAACTCCACCATTGCCAAACCTCATAATTACCAAGCTCCAACTTGCCACAAAAAATATAGTCAAGTCCTCTTTGAGCGGGGCACCCCTTGCACCGACAAATCCAATTCATAGCTGTGTTGATGAGAATCCTAGTGGAAACTTCAAGCAAAATATTCCACATGTTTGACTATAATAGCCATAGTTTATTCTACACATTGCATGTGTGTATGTCTCTACAATTATCTTTTTGGGTTGTGGAAAAAAAATCTCTTTTCCAGTTTCCCTATTTGTCTATAATATTTAGTGCTAGCTAATGTAGCTTGAATTTTGAATTGACAAGCAAACTCTTACATAGACTACTTATCTTCCATCCATATGTTTCATGATATAGAAAAATTGTAAAAGAAGTATTAGGTATACACTTTAAGAATTAGATATAAATGACAGATAGTCTACCAAATCAATTATTTAAACCCACTAGTTTATGACAATACCTATTTTCTTTATGTTATCGCAACAATTATATAATACAAAAATGTGTCCAAATTTCGTATAACACCACATACTTGATTGAAAATTTGAGCTACATTGCTTGGTATTCAAACTTATGGACAAATCAATTATGCAAAATACCCATGTAAAACGACTTGGAAATTCCATAGCACAATAGCTCTAAAACCATCAAATCTACTACAAAATGGACCCAAGGGAAATGATTCTTACAATAGTCTAACACTAGACCAACACTGTAATGGCTCTTTCAAGAAGGCAACTTAATCAATAGATTTTCTTGTTGTTGAAACAAAAAAATCAATGACAATTAATAGTTTATTATAAGGAGCTTCAAACATATGACAGAAAAATAATATCATGTAACATATTGGTACAAGACAAATAGTCTATGTAACAATTGTAAGAGGTATTAGGATAATACTTACAGATCAGATGTATGTCATTCTTCACTATTTTCCTAATAGTTCTTTTACAATTTATCTATATTTTTATAATATTTTCTCCTATGAAAGTACACTACAAAATATGCAAAGAAATATGTTGATTCAATTGCATTTCCAGAAGAGCTATTTTGGCATTATGAATATGTTACACATACTCTAGAATTAAATGCTTTGTTCTTAACAACATCTGAATGCTACATCATTGGATGCTATGGTTATATTGTAGTGATTTTATCACAATGTAGAAAATACTTAGTCTACATAAATGTGAATAAACACACTATACAAATCTAAATTAATCATTTATGCAAAATACCCATGTAAAATGACTTATAGATTCTATAGCACAACAGTTTTAAAACCCTCAAATTTGGTAAACAAACAAAGCTGAAGGTGATGATTTTAACAATAGTCTGCTATCAAAGCAACACCACAATGGCTCTTTCCACAATAGAACATAATCAAATCATACTTTCCCACACTACAACATTGAATATTACATTCACTTTGTCCAGCACCCTCGTACAACAATGATGTATGATGTATAAACCCTCGCATGAGAAAACACTTACCATTCAACTTCCGCATAGCAAGGCCACCAATTCCACCACCACCAACCCATGTAGATACAAAGTTGCATGTACCATTAAAAAAACTACTCAAGTCACCATGGATCGACACATCTCCGCCACTGGTGAATCCAATTCACAGCTGGTTTAACGAAAAATCATGGCTCAATATATTTTCTTCCCATACAAACAAAACAACAATGAAAATTACAAGTTTGTTATAAGGAGCTTGAAACATATTAGGGGAAAACAATATCATGCAACATATTCATACAAGACAAGCAATCTATGTAACAGTTGTAAGAGGTATTAGGATCATACTTAAGAATCAGACATATGTTGTTCTTTGGTGATTTCCTAATAGTTCTCTTACAAATTACCTATTTCTCTATAATATTTAGTGCCAAATAATGGAGCTCATACTTTGAATATATATATATATATATATATAAATATATATGCATATATATAAATATATATGCATATATAT
>VDFB02025893.1:0-17793 GCA_007258455.2 Sequoia sempervirens
AGACACACTCCGTAACTCGATCGATCTTTGATGGCACAAAGAACGAGAATGTACGCGAAAATGCCCCTACTCACACTCGCACAAGATTGTTCAATTTTTAAGCCCCAAAATGAAGTGTTTCAAAGCAATAAAATGTGTTTTTGAGTGTTTCTCTTGCACCCTAGATCGCACGAAGCGCAAGGGGAGAGGATACGCACTCAAAAGACAAAATAACACAATCAAGCACTTGTTCGTTTTAGCCTCAAAGCAATGATGACTTCATTTTAAGCACCAAAATCAAATGTGAAGTTTTCCTTGTTCAATTTTAAACCAAAACGAAATCTAGTAAGTGTGTTCTAAGGTTCGTTTTAGCCCCAATTGAAAACTAATGTTCTAAAAACGAAAAGGAAAACAATTTCGTGTAGTGTTGATTAAACACTTAAAGTGTTAAAGAACACATTGTGTTTTCAAAAAAACATTTCCCTCCTTTCGTGAAGTAGTATTTATCAAAAAATCAAAGTGTTAAAAACACATTGTGTTTTCAAACAAGAATCCTCCTCCTCTTTTGCTTTGCATCTTTTCGCCTTTGTTCGTTTGTACCTTCGCTTGTACCTTCGTTTGCTTTTGTACCTATTCCATAGTTGGATTGGTGTCACTTGTGCTAGTGACCCTTTCCCAATCCTTGATCAAAGCTCAAATTGTGTAAATGCAAATGGAGATGGTGAGTGATAATGAACAAGATAAAATCTCAAATGAAGAGAGTGACCTTACGATAGGTGTGAAGGATTTGCTTGGGGATGATGCACCTATTTAAGGAATTTTCAAAATGCAGTGTTGAAGAGGGGACCAATGTGGGATTAAGATTACGCCAATGAGTTGAGGACCTTGTCATCATGTGATTGGATTGATGCATGTGCAAGATTTGGGAAGAGTGCCCAAAGAGGGGAAATTTTGAATTCAAATTTGCAATAGAAATCTTTGAGAGGGACAAAGAAAAACAGCAATAAATGCCCTGTTTGACTTGTCATGTTGAGGGAAAATGATTGTTTTAATAAATCAATAAAATTGATTTATTGTGCAAGTGGCTAGGGATTAGCCTTAGATTAGGATTAGATTAATTTAATGATGATTATGCTGATTTAATGCTGATTAATTGATTTGACTTTTTGGACTTTGGAAAATGATCTAAGATTTGATTTAAATGGCTTTTTGATTTATTTAATTAAATGGATAATGCAGGATGAAGGTTGAATGCTAAGATTTATTTGATAAATGAACTTATTTAATGAATGGATGAAAGTGATGAATTTGCCTAGTGTAAGAGCTAATTTGACCGAATCTGATCGAATGCACAATGTGAATTTTGCATGTCTACACTACTAAGGCTGCTTGTTGTTTCTATTATTGTTGTGCTACTAGGGTTGCTATTGTTGTTGCTGTTGGACTACTTTTGATAAGCCTGTTGGGCTTGTTGTAAAGCTATGGCATGTGCTTGCAATGTAGGATCAATCAGTGGTTGGGACATTTGTGATGAGTTTTGGGTGTTGATGTTTTGTGTAGGTTGTGGATTGTTGATGAGAGGTTGGGGATTCCCTTAGTTTAATATTTATTGCAAGATAGTGGATTGTGGTGGAGGAATGTAAGTTTGAGGTGCCATTTGATTTTGCATGACATGGGGGACCAAGGGAAAATATGATGTTGGTGCCATTTGGTATTGCAATGGTAATGAAACATTAAGACCTTGTAACTAATTGAAAGGGTTCCCTTGACTGAAGGGTAGGGGGTTCCCTTGTTGTATTTGAGGTGGGATCAAGGTATTACCTTGGTTGATGTGCTTCGTAACCAAGGTGTTGTTTTGATTTGGGTCGATGATAGATGGGTTTGATGTGGATGGTTGATTAACTTGGGTAGCTTGGGTAACCACTTGTTTTGATGTGTCAATGAGGTTTTTGGAACCACTTGTCAAGGGTTGACTTTGTGTGAGAGTGTTAACTTTCCCTTGTTTTCCTACTTGAGGCACTTGGTCCACATTACCTTGCATAACATCAGACATATTTGGGGTATTTGTGGTGATGGGTGAAGATGGTTGCGCTCAAAATGTCAAGGTTGTTGTGGCATCATGGAATGTAAGTGGTTTGCCAAATGTTGATGTCCAACTTGTGTTTTGGGGAAGGTTGGTGGTTAATGGAATGGTCATGTTGTGAATACCCACAGTTGTGTTTATTCCTAGACATGAAGTGAGACCAAGGTTGGTTCCTAGCCTAGTTGTAAGACTAGATGTTAAGGGTTGACTTGGAATAAGGGATGGAGTTGGTTGAATCGTAGATGAAGTCAAGCCTTGTGTCAATAAGTGTGCAACAAAAGATGGGGCAATTGGAGCTACATTTTCTAAGGCTTGATGTTCTTGTTTGTACTCCATGATTTCTTCCTTAGTAAGTCCAAATTGGTTGTTTGTAACGTCCTCTATCTCATATGGCCCTGATGGTGATGAAGGTTGTTGTGATGGGGTAACATGACTTGTTGGATCAAATTCTTGGGGATTAGGATCACTTGAGGTGAATGTGACTTTGGTTTTCTGCATGATTCTCTTGTGTTGTGATATTTCCTTTACCATAAATCTTGGGTCACCTATGGGAGAGTTGTGTTGAGATTTGTAATGTTTGAACTCTCTAGTTGACTCAAATCTAGGTAAAAGGGACGGTCTAAGTCTTTTTGGAGCAATGATGGTAATGGGAGATGAAAAGGTGGGTGATGTGGGAAGTAATCTTTGCAAAGGTTTTGGGACAAAACTTTTGACTTAAGTTTAATGGGTCGATGTTTGGATAAAGGATGTTGATGGACTTGTAAATCTTTAGGGTAGACTCGTGAAATTTAAGATGAACTAGTTCAAAGATGATAACTAACTTAGCCAAATTTATGTAAAACGATTCATTTCATATACAAAGTAGCTAAGTTAGGGATTGGTCTGATAGATGTTGAAGTCAAAAAGTATTGGTGTATTCAAATTTTTTGCAAAGTTTGGTGGAGTGAAGGATGGAATTTTGAGGAAAGGGTGGATGAAATGTTTGACCCAATGTTGACTTAGAGTGAGTATTTGTTTGATAAGACCACGATAGTGAGAAACATGCTAGACCTCTAAAGTTTTCAGATCCTAAAGACCTAATGATTTAGATAGGTTCAAGATCGTGAAAAAGATAAGGGTTTTGACTATAAAAGAATGCATACAAGTTTGGGTTGTTCCTTGAAGCACATTTGTAGAAGTTGTATACCAACTTGGTTCTATTTTGATGAAGTGCTAAAAGATGTCTTTTGATGGCTTTTGGACTAAGATGCCTAAGTTTAAAATGATGACCTGTAGACCTTCTCTTAGGGATTTTGATTTTACGTGAGATCATTTAGAAAAGTTCAAGTTTATGGGAGAAAAGAGGATATTTATTGCCACGTAGGTGGTGGTAATATGGGCCTTCCAACCACAATAGTAGGTTGTTCCTATTATTGTATAAGATTGTTGTAGTTTCTCCATTGAATGGGTGTTTCCTTTGTTTCAAAAGTGAAGCTTCTCAAACTACAAATTATATCGGTTTGTTCTCCCTCAATTAGTTCAAAGTTTGGTTGAATGATAGCACTTGTAAGGTTAGGTTGCTCAACGGGAGTGATTGGTCTCCAAATGGTCATGTGGGGTTCAATTTTTCAATTTATCTCACTTAAGTGAATTTATTTTACCACAAACACTTGTCTCAAGATTAAGTTCAAACTAAATGTCTATGTCAAAAACATCATAATTTTCACAAGGTCCATTTTGTGAAAATCATGAGGTTGAAGTCATAGTGGCTTATGTTAACTTTGGGAAGTATAGATTGAGATATGAACCAAAATACATAGAAGTTTCTAAGGATAAATCTTTAGGACAAGCATTAATATCAAGGTTTTGTCAAAATAGTTTCCATACTTAGACTGAAGGGTTTGAAATTTTGAGGAAGATCATGAATGTTTGTTTGTACCATTTTGGAACCAAGCAAAGTGTTAAACTGATTCACAAGCATTTACAACCTTAGGTTAAAAAGATACTACTTTTTGAATCCCAACTTCGATTTCTCTAAACACCAAGACAATGCAAACAGATAGAAATTTGGCGACACTGGCTCCCCCCTACTCAGTACACACTTCTTGGGACCACCAAATCTCAAATCCTGAAGATTCAAAGATCCTAAGGATTTTCTTGTTTCAACAATGAATAGTAAAATGTGGGGCGGCTTCAGAATGATTGCTCCTGCACTCGTAAGCATAAAGATTTTTGGCTTCTAAACAATTGGTTCTTAGTAAGAACTTTTGTACAAGGTGTCCAAACACGTGGCAAGATTAGCTCATGATTATTTCAATCAAGAGGCTTCTCAGTCTCTTCCTAAGAAGATATTTTAATGTATCACATGGATACTAAGGGTGCCACTTGTCGGTATGACACATCCACACCTGCTGCTTATGACTTTCATCAAAAACACATTATTTATATAGTGGCTTGAAAGAGCTTGGCTTTAGCTTTTTTCTGCTTGGGTCATTCCCTCCTTTCGAAGTGGGGAGGTAGGCCCTCTAAAGATAAACAAAAGCAAGGAAGTACGTTTTTTGTTCAATCTCCTAGTTCGCATGAAGCAAGGAGAGAGCATTCATAACGCCTTTTCCTCACACTAGCATGGGGTTCATTTTAATCCAAATTGAAATATGTAGGTGATTATACAAAATGTCAAAAAAATGCTTTTGATTCCCAAGATTGCCAAGTGGTGCAAGAGAAGAGCATACACATTCAATGACACAAATATAAATCACAAAACATAGAAAACAATTGTTAATTTTAATCCTCAAAACAAAGGTAAGTTCATTTTAAGCACCAAATGAAGTTTTAAGTTGCATTGTTCAATTTTAAACCCAAAATAAGATGATGTGAGGGTTCAATTGTAACCGATTTGAGCATTTATTTTTAAACCCAATTGAAAGTTAGTGTGGTCTTAAAGCATAAAATGAAAAGCATGATAAATGGGTTATAATTGCCCCAAAAGTGTCAAAAAACTTTGTTACAATTATAAGACTTAAAGATAAGAATGCTTCTTCACTTCAACTTTTGTTGTCCAACTTGCAAAACCCAGTTAGCCTAAAAACCAAAACAAATTCAGAGGCATGTCAGTGATTAGATCAAGTAAAAAAATTTAAGCACATGCTAAAAATCACACTATTTTTTCTTACCAAAGGAGGAGCATCATTGTTGATGATAGGATCACCATAAATCAAATAAGCATCGCTCTGGTGAAAATTAGTGTTGCTCTGCAAAAGGAAAGTGACGACAATAGCGTCGCCATTTTGGAGCATCACCATTTATTTTAATTAGTGCTAGGGTATTAATTAGGCGTCACTATGACAGATGATGATAGCATCACTATATGGCGATGCCATACAAAAGCATTATTGAAATCCTCTGGAGCATCATTGTATCTGCAAGAAATAGAAAACAAACTTTGAGAGAAAAATTCATTAAATGTGATTGGTTATGCCCTCCTAGCGCCAAAATGTGACCAATGGATTAGTATGGGATGAATAAAATTGATCCAAGAGGAATCAAATCATATTCATGCCACTAAATTTCAATCCAATAGAGATCATTCAAAATAAACTAAACTAAGCATTTATCAAAACTAACATGCTAAACTATGAAAGCTTTTAAAATGCCTACTCTAATCCATTGAAACTTATCCTATTGGGGGAGTGGTGTCATGTTGATGTGGAATGGTGACCCTTTCCCAATCCCAGGGATAATAAGTTTGTTTCAATCAATTTTATTGAAGAAAACTGATGAAACTATTGTGAAATGTGTGTTGAAACATGATTTAAAGTTGAATGATCCTAATGCAAGCTATATTAACATGATTTTATTCTAAGATGATTAAGATGTGTGGATGCAAAAATAATCTAAATGAATTTTAAGCTAAAATATTCAAACCCTAATTAATAAACAAGCTACATGTATGCATCTATGTTACCATGGAAACCATTAATGGAAGCTAAGCTAATTAATGCAAGTATTTAAGCTAACATGATATCAAGAAAATGCTAAAAATCAGTATGAGTGATTTCAACAACATGAGTTTGCTTGCTCTGAAAAAGATGGATCTATTTGTCTCCAAATAGTGACCTATTTATGTAAGGAAAATCAGATGGGGAAAAAAATTCTCCTAATGTCAATACCTCAAGAAAGAATGTAGATACACTTTAAAATTTACAATTACAGTCCAATTAAGATGCACTAAGAAACAGACAACAAAAACAGAGTATTTGACAATCACACATGAACACTAGATATACGTGGGAAAACCCTTATGGGAGAAAAACCCACCACACCAAGAGAAATCACTTTGTATTACAGTAATGAAATTACATACAAATTCCAGACTTGTCTTTTTGGTGTCATTATACAGCAGCATTCACCATTAACATTCTTGTACAGGATTCTTCACATTACAGTCCATAGTATTCATCCACTGACATAATCACTCAACAACCTGTCGATTCAACCAACCAATTGCAAACTGTAATCACAGAGTATATCCATGTCAAAATCTGTTTGTAGAACTTCCTTATAGAACTGTCGCAACTGATTGTCTTCCAATTGTTCCCATTCGACTCCTCCTATTCGTCCACAAGACTCCACATAGGACGGTCTTACTCAATCAATAGAATTCGCAATGTACTGGCATCTCGGTGAGACACTAACAGTGTCTCACCAATGCCACATAGACTTCATATCGATGTCACCAAGAGACTCTGTTATCACTAAGACGTTCTATTAAGCTCCATGAGTTACACTGAGTCACCAAGCAGTCACCCAGACCTATCGCATTCTCCAGGAGACCATAGCGAGTCACCAAAAGGTATACCGAAGACACAAGTCATATCAAGCTCCAAAGGATAGTCGACAAGACATACTGATATCGCCAAGAGGTTTCTCTGAGACATAAAGGTTACCCTGAAATGTTCACACGTCGCCAAGACATTTCCTTTCGCTAAGAGAACATACTGATCTCCATATGTTACCCCGAAGACTCTTCATCATTGGTAAGACTCATCAAAGTCGCTGGGACTTCTTACCTAGACCTCTATGTTCCATTAATGACAAACATTCGCCAAGAGATACACTGAAGACTTCAAAAGATGTTCTTGTCTGTGAGACCTTCAATGTTTGTTGAGATGTCTTCTTGGGATCCCTGAGTTACCCCGATAGCCATCGACTATCAACAAGACAACCTTTAGTCGTTAAGATGTTTCTTCGACCACTTTTGAGTTACTCCGAAGAACATATGAATGTTTCCTTGTCAGCATAACCTTCTCCATTTGTTGGGACTTCTTAGTGAGAACCCTTAGCTATCTCGAAGCCCATGGTCGACAAGAGTGTCTCTGAAATACGATTGAATGGCTTGTCGGCCAGAGGTCTCCTGAGCGCTATGAGGTCATAATGAATACACTATGTCACAGTGATAAACTCCACAATGCAACCTTTCAGCAAGACATTTGTAAGGTCACAACGACCTATATAAACCAGAATGAATCAAGCTGCTAGTTGGCTAGACAATGAAGATGTCACACCAACTTGTCTCTAATGGAGGTTTCAGCCTATATAGTTTGAGGCACATATTTCCAACAATCTCCCACTTGATGAAGATCATACAGGCACCTCCAGAGCACATCATAACTTACTAAAAATCATGGGCACTAAGGCCCATTGAACTGGCACACCACCTGAACTTATCTGTGCTCATTGGCTTCGTCAATGAATCTACAACATTCTCCAGAGTATCAACCTTTTCCAAACTGAACTTTCCATCCTCAACCATATCACGTACAAAGTGGTACTGTACATCAATATGTTTCATCCTAGCATGGAAAGTAGGGTTCTTTTCCAGACAAATTGCACTCTGATTGTCACATAAAATAGTTATTTCGCATCCAAAGCCAGTAATGTTGGAACACCGAATGTTTCTTCTTTACAGGCATGAGTAGCTGCCATGTATTCAGCCTCCGTAGTGGACAAAGCGATTATAGCCTGCTGCTTGCTCATCCAACTCACTGCACCACCATTCATCATGAATATGTATCCACTGGTGGATCTCCTACTGTCAATGTCCCCTGTACAATCAAAATCTACATAACCACAAATGCTGAGAGTCCTCTGTGATTCAACCGAATTCCCATGGTAACACAAAGTGAAATTTGAAGTACCCTTCAAATATCTAAAGACTCTCTTCACAACATTCCAATGTGTTCTTTCTGGATTAGCCATAAATCGACTAAGTACTCCCACTACTTGGGCAATGTCTGGCCTTGTGCAGACCATTGCATACATAAGACTACCTACTGCACTAGCATAAGGTACATTGGTCATGTCCTCCATCTTAGTAGGAGATTTTGGACAACCCTCAACAGATAGCTTTGTTCCATGCATGACTGGGACCACTAGCTATTTGCAATCATTCATACAAAATCTCTCAAGAACAGTCCTGACATACTTACTCTGACTGAGCCAAAGCTTTCTATTCTTCCTATCCCTGGTTATCTCCATCCCAAAATATACCTTATTGTACCAAGAATATTTCATTTCAAGCTTATTATGGCGAGACTTAAGATCAGAAATCATTAGCTTGCTATTTCCTATGAACAACATATAGTCGGCGCGAGGATGGCTAACAAATTACTTGATCTTTTGACTGCATAATATACTTGTGATGATCAGATTTTTGATCCTCACAAATCCCAAAGAACAATATAAAATTATCCGAATTTCTGGTACACCATTCTAGGTAGTACTTTAACCCATCTGAGACTTCTTTAATTTGCATACCAGTTTTCTTTACCTTTCTCAACAAAGTGCTTTCGGTAGGGACATAGATTTCTTCTTCGGGGTCACCATGGAAAGAAGCGGTTGTCTTCACATCCATCTATTCGACCTCCCCAAGCGTTGCTCTTGAGTCACCAAGAGTGACAAAAGAAATCTAATGGATGTCGGCTTTGCCCGAGGAGAAAATATTTCCCCATAATGAATTCCCTCTACGGGAATAACCCTTTGCAACCAGGTCTTTCCTTGTACTTTTCTACCGCGCCATCCGGACCAATCTTTTTCTTAAATGCCATTTGCAGCTAACAACTACGCCTTTAGGTGATGGGGCGCGAACTCAAGTTTCATTCTTATCTGAATGCCATCTCTTCTTTTAACGGCTTTCCAATAGAATGCGAGATCCAAACATTTTAAATGCTCTTTTCCACAGTCCTAAACCATCGATTTACTAGAAATCAAAGTATGAGCACCAAATTAGAATCATCAATGAGAACCCATACCTATCTAGTTGTTTTTCTTTCTATGGGGTTGACCTCCTCTAGGCAGGCTAAGGTTTACTGCTAACTAGAAATTTTAGGCCTTGAGAGCTATCCTCAGTTTCAGGTACATTTTGAATTTCCAATTCCTCTTTCTTAGGTGTAGGAGGAATTATTGCTACATCCTTATTGTTATCTGACTTTGTCTCTGACTGCAGATCCAAAGTGGAAGGTTTCAACTCACGAAATATTACACTTCTGTTGTATACAACCTTCTCTGTATCAGGATTCCAAAGCTTGTATCCTTTTATGGCAGGTGCTATAATAATAAAATACATTTTGACCTTGGCCTTGTTTACCAATTCTTAAGATCCTTTTCACATGTCGGAGCCACATGAGCATATGCCTCACAGCCAAAAACACGAACATGTGATGAGGGGCGCCTGGAACCAACGGCTTCCAAGGTGTTTTCTCCAACAAAAGGCGAATTTTGGAGACCAATTAATTAAATATCACAGGTGAATACAACCTCAACCCGAATTTCCTGCTCCTCCCAAGCCGACTCTTGAGCATGCTTAGATTGCTCTCCATCAGCAATCTCATTAGAACCTTTCGGTAACTCCATTCCGGGCAGGTGTCAGTCTTATGTCTTTGATTTTGGTCTTTACAATATCTTTTCAAATTCGTAGAGCGAAATTCCGTATTGTCGATTCCTTAAGCGTTTCTACCAATCTGATTTTCAACAAAGTTCTTAAATTCCTTAAATCGACTGAACACTTTTGATTTACTTTTCAAAAAATAAACAAATGCTCTTCTTGAATAATCATCAATGAACAACACATAGTATCTTGACATAGACAAAGAAGGAACATCCACTGGACCAAATACATCCAAATGAATATAATCTAACAAACTAGAAGATTTATGAGGACTGGAATAAAAAGAAACATGGTGTTGCTTTCCATATATATAGTGTTCACAGAATTCAAATTCAAGATTACAATCTTCAAGCCCCTCAACGCGGTTTTTGTTCTTCAAAGTTTTTAAACCTTTCTCTCCTAATGTTGACCTAACCTATGATGCCAAAGCATAGTCACTCTCTCTGCAAAGTTTTACTTCCATAGAGATTTTACATAATTAGGGATATTTCCCTCTTTACCTCCATGAATAGCTTTCAATGACTTTCTAGAGACACTGTTACATTGAACAGCCTGTGCATCTAGCTTGTACAGGGTACCAATTCGAGCACCTCTAGCCAGCACCATTGAACCTCTGGTCATCTTGCAGCCATTTCCAGAGAATGTGACTTGTACTCCGATATCATTTTAGCATGCCCCAGGACAATAGATTTTTGAGCGGACTTGAGGTATGTGCATAACATTGTCACTTCTACCATCGGGGAGATTGTATTTTGTCTTCCGACCGAAATCTCCAAGTTGAATTACTAAGCCAGAAGTACACCTTTCCACCATATTCTTCATACTTTTGTGAACCACTCTCTATGAGATGTCATGTGGAACGATGCTCCGGAATCAATCAGCCGGACATCATCTGATGCCTGTGTAGCCAAGGCTGCAATGAAGGCATCACCATCACTATGAGAAGAACAATTATCAGAAGAGCCCTTCTTCTTCTTTTTCTCCTCTTTACAATCCCTTCGGACTTGACCAGGTTGCCCACAGTTCCAGCACTTCACCTTGGACTTCTTGCCAGGAGACTTTGATCTCCCTTCTGATTTTGATTTTGACTTCTTGTCCTTCTTCTTGTCTTTCTCCTTCGGTCTTCCTTTGATAGAAAGAGCTTCCTTCACCATCTCAAAAGATTTCCTTCTCATCTCTTCTGACAGCAAAGATGCAACAACATCTTCCATCTTGAAACTGGATGTTGTACTCCCAATCTCCATCACCAGATGATCCCATGAGTCTGGCAAAGAACACAATAGAAGCATACAACGATCCTCTTCTTCAGTCTTCACACCAACAGATGTCAATTGAGCAAGTAGCATGTTAAATGCGTTCAAATGATCTACCACAGACCCTCCTTCCTACATTCTCAATGAGTACAACTTCTTCCTCAAGAATAGTTTATTCACCAAGGACTTCCCTTGATAAATGAATGCGGTCTCTTCCACAAGGAGATGGGTCTTCTATAAGCACGTTCAAAAAGCGAGTCACGCCAAGCCAATTATCAACCCCTTAGACTTCCTATCTACAAGGTCCCAATCTTCTTTCTTCATTCCTATAGGTTTAGTTCTAGACACTGCAAGCCATAGATCATGATCAACTAAAAGATCCTCCATCTTGAGTTCCCACAACTCAAAGTTACTGCCATTGAACTTCTTTATTTCAAACTTTCCGGATGTATTAGCCATCTTAAACTATAATTAAAATTGACCAAACTCTACAAGACTCCCCGAATAGAATTGTACAAAGCCCAACGTACACCCACAAGGATAACACAAGCCCAGCCGAAGCTGCCACTTGTGAGGAAAATCAGGATCAGGAGAAACAGGCCTGCAAGCGGCCTTAGGAAGAATGTAGATACACTTTAAAATTTACAATTCCAATTCATAAGATGCACTAAAAAGCAGAACCATGAAGCAATTATTTGACGTCACACGAGAACACCGGAACCTCGTGGGAAATCCCTTATGGGAGAAAAACCCACCACACCAAGAGAAATCACTTTGTCTTACAATAATGAAATTACATACAAATTCTAGACTTGTCTTTTTGGTGTCATTATACAGCAACATTCACCATTAACATTCTTGTACATGATTCTTCACATTACAGTCCACAGAATTCATCCACTAACATAATCACTTAACAACCTGTCGATTCAACCAACCGATTACAAATTGTAATCATAGAGTATATCCATGTCAAAATCTGTCTGTAGAACTTCCTCACAAAACTGTCACAACTGACTGTCTTCCAACTGTTCCCATTCGGCTCCTCCTATTCGTTCATGAGACTCCACATAGGACAGTCTTACTCGGTCAACAGAATTTGCAATGTATTGGCATCTCGGTTAGACACTAACAGTGTCTCGCCGATGCCACATAGACTTCTTATTGATGTTGCCAAGAGACTTTGTTATCGCTAAGACATTCTATCGAGCTACATGAGTTACACCAAGTCACCAAGCAGTCGCCCAGACCTATCGCATTCGCCAAGAGACCATAATGAGTCACCAAAAGGTATACCGAAGACACAAGTCATATTGAGCTCCAAAGGATAGTCGACAAGACATACCGATATCGCCAAGAGGTTTCTCTGAGACATAAGGGTTACCCCAAAGTGTTCACACATCGCCAAGACATTTCCCTTCACTGAGAGAACATACTGATCTCCATATGTTACCTCGAAGACTCTTCATCATCGGCAAGACTCATCAAAGTCACTGGGACTTCTTACTGAGACCTTCGTGTTCCACCGATGACAAACATTCACCAAGAGATACACCAAAGACTTCAAAAGATGTTCCTATCTGTGAGACCTTCAATGTTTGCTAAGATGTCTTCCTGGGATCCTTGAGTTACCTCGATAGCCATCGGCTATCGACAAGACAACCTTTAGTCGCTAAGACGTTTCTCCGATCACTTTTGAGTTACTCCGAAGAACATATGAATGTTTCCTTGTTGGCATAACCTTCTCCGTTCACTGGGACTTCTTAGCGAGAACCCTTAGCTATCCCGAAGCCCATGGTCGCCAAGAGTGTCTCTGAAATACAATTGAATGGCCTATCAGCCAAAGGTCTCCCGAGCGCTATGAGGTCATAACAAATACACTATGTCACAGCGATAGACTCCACAATGCAACCTTTCGGCAAGACATTTGCAAGGTCACATCGACCTGTATAAACCAGAATGAATCAAGCTGCTAGTTAGCCAGACAATGAAGATGTCACACCGACTTGTCTCTAATGGAGGTTTCAGCCTGTATAGTTTGAGGCACATATTTCCAACAATTTATAGGAAAGAAAATGAGAAACGAAGGGTTGATATCAAAAAGGTTAATCAACGGTCAAGGATGGAAGAAGTTGGAGACATGGATCATGGATGAGAATCGAGGATGAGATTTAATCAAGGGTTCACCTTTGTCCAAACAAACACACTTTTAACTTGCACAAGAGGTCACAAGCTAACTTGCTCAAGAAGTCAAGTTTTTTAGAAAAGAAATATTCTCCTCTTTTCAAATGAGTGAGGAGAGAGAATATTCTTTGGAATATTCTCATGGGTGAAGAAAATAGTCATTTAGCAAATTCAAACAAAGTTTAATTGTGAAAAAGGGGGAAGGAATATTCCATGAGAATATTCCTTTTGGAGGAATGTGCAAAGGAGGGATACTCCCTTGGAATATTCCTTTGCAAGTGGGGGGAATTAAATTAGTAATTATTTGTTTAATTATACAATTAGGAGAATTAGATGATTTTCATTAAATAAAGTGATTTAATGAAAGGGGGAAAGTGAAATGATATTTAATTAAATAACTTAGGGTTATTTTAATTAAATAAGAAGATTTAGGGATTTAAATTAAATAGTTTGATGTATTTAATCTAATAAGATGAAATGTTAGCATGGAAGGGGATAAATTTATATAACTTGATTAAATTGATTAGGTTAATAGACGAAAATGACATAGTTAATTAAATAGCTAGGCTAATTTAATCAATTAAGGGAAAAGAGGATGAGTTTTAGGAAGAAATGATGTTAGTATACTTGATTCGAATGCATGATATCATTCAGGACATTTTTCAGTGTCTACACTATCCACCTTAATTAATGCCTTATTTTAGATTCCAAAAGCTAGCCTTAATCCAAATCTAAATATTCCCATTTGGATTGAGTGTTCAAATAAAATTCAAGTTGAATACTTAGAATTTCCTATTCAAGGATAACTCTTGGAACATTCTAACATCATCTAATACCTCAAATCAATCATCTTATCATCTAAGAGCATCTAATTACAAGTTTTATTACACTAAAGAAAAAGTTATATTAGGAATATACTTCTAACATATTTCATTTGACTTCTAATTATCTTGTCATTACTTATCATGAACAACAATTATTATAGCATAACAAGCTCCCAAATTTGTTTATTACCACTGCCTTGACTTAACACATGTACTAACACAAAAGAATAAATTTTAGAGAATATGACATACAAAATATAGGATCACAAATTTGAAATGAAATCATAGACTTCAAATAATAAAATTACAATAGAGATTTTGTCTAACTAATTTATATGACTCAAAGATGCATCAAATGAAATCTAATTTCATAAAAGTGACAAAAATAAAAATAAAAATAATATCATAACATATAAAAAACATTGAACCCATTGAAAGAGCTAAGATTTTTCCTTGGCATACTCATTCCAATTAAGCAATTACTTATCTTATATTTGACTAAGTCATCCTACTAACTAGGATTTAATTCATTTCATAATCATTTATTTATCCTTAGCCTAGTATTTAATATAAAAAAAAGGGATAGCCATTAGGTTTCATTTCATTCCTCTTTGATTATCAACACTTTATTCAAAAGGCATCTTATTTAAACATTCTAGATATTATTAGAAAAAAATGATAATGGAAATCTACATTGTTTGTAAGTAATATATTTCTTATAATTGTTACTAATTCTAAATTAGATCTATATGACATATTTATTTAAATTTGTTGCGTTAAATTTTATGATAACATTTTGTGATTTAAATTAGTGTATGAATATGCTTATTTTTTAAAAAAATATGTATTTCATATTTTATTTAAATTATTATTTTAGCATTTAATTTGTGTTGGCTCTAAGTTAGGTATTCATGTTTTTCTTCTAGACTAGTAAGTGGGTGTATAGGATATGTAAATTTAAAGTTGACATGTATATGACTAATAATTGATTTTGTATTAGTAGAAGATGAAAATCAATTACATTTAATAATTATATTTATTTATTTATCATTTTTTTTTATATATTTAAATTAATGTAGGGAGTATCTTGTTTTTCTACATTTTGATGAACTTATAACTTGTACACCTATTTTTTAGAGTTTTCTTTTAAATTGTAATTTGAATTTGATTATATTTTATTCAAATTAGCTCTTTATGGATCCCTCTTTATCTTCATTTATGATGGATGTACAAATTTTAATTCACAATTATACTCCTTTGTGTGTCATCCACCATGATAGTCTTATTTATATAAAATTATAATATCATGATGCCATCTCTAAGGATTTAGTTTAAAATGACTATACCTATGATGTTTTTTTATTTATGTATCTCCTCCCTTTCCTTGAGGCTTTTACATGATTGGTTGCACATGCAACCCATAATTTTTCTTATGCAAACAAATGGCTACCTCAAGTAAGTGGGAAACACCACATTGACCTTTGAGACCCGAGAGTTCACTTAAAGTGAAAAGTACCCTTAAAAACCTATTATAACTCATTTATAAGAAAAATAAAGATATTTTCCCACAAACAATCTAAATTTTTTTATCATATGTAAATATCTTTATCACAGAGAAATTCACACAAAACATCTTCTATTATTTTAATAGTAACATACTTGTTTGAGGATAATATTATCCAAATTTATAGTAGAATCATTGGTGCTACTTTTTAGGAACAATAGCCAAAGCTTCAATCTGCATGAGTAGAGCAGTGGAAAAATAAGCGATGTAGTTATAAGCATGATGGAAACTCACTAGCAAAGAAGTCATTATGAATTTACTATGTCATACCTGATTTGGTGCGTCAGTTTCTTTTTTTACATGTAGCTTGAGTTGTCAAGATGCATGCAGAGATCAGTGAATGATTTGACAAAAATGCATGTTTATATTTTATGTGCTCAAATACAATGATTACTGGTTGTGTGCTCAGTGACCATATCCATGAAGCTAGATGTTTTGTCTGTGAATAGTTTCAGTAGTTTGTGTTCGGAAATAGAGTTAATGCTTGATAGCTCTAATTTGGCTTGGTCTTTAATCTTTTGAGAATTGAAAAATAAATCAAATGACAAATGCAAAGTTATAATTGTTCTTTACTATCTATGCCATTGTTAATAATCTGTAAACAATTTTGTTGCGGCTTCACAATTTATTTGACAAAATCAAGCATTATTTGACAACTGAAGTGAAGAGATATTACAAAGTGGTCTGTCCAGTATGTATCTGGTATAGTGAAGTTGACAATAGAACTTTCGATGTTGTGTATCCAGAGGTAGTCCAATAAAGTGCTTGCATGTGTTGTTGGCTTGTCAGCAAGTAATGCCATTTTGTGTTGCATAAATTCGAGGAGGAGTGCTTGTGTTTTGTAGGTTGCAACATGTCAACGTTGAAGTCCCTAGCAACAATAAATTTGGAGTTAGGTGGCACTGAGCTGAGAATGTTTTCTATTAGATTAAATAGATCATGAATGTGTGTGTTCGGTGTCAAATACAAATTTGTGATGCATAGAGCAATGCCTAGATGCAACAGGTCAATGGTTATTGATTCTAGATACTTTGTTGCAAATGTCTGGATGCTTTGCATTGAAATTGTTTTCTTGCAACATGTTAGTAGACCATGAATGTCGAATGCAGTATAGCAATTAGATGTTTCATTTAGGAAATTGACATGGTCGAGGACATTGTGTTTCGTTTCTTGGAAACAAAGGATAGTTTCCTGCAACAAGTCATGGTCGTGTGCTATTTCTTGTGCATGCAATGTAAAGCTACGTGTATTTAAAGAGCATATGCTGAAATAGCTTGAAGAGATAGATGCAAGACTATGTTGTAGTTTCAATTGTGCCAAGGTCGTGAGGTGTTGCATTTCATTATTTACTTTTTCTAAAGCTTTGAAATTTTGTTGTTGCAATCTATGCATGAGGTACAATGACTATGTTTCTTACATGTGATAGAGCAGTGTAAACAAGACCATGTTGATAGAATTTATAGGGGTCAAAAGAAGGTCTGTCCATTGTGAGACCCTATGCTCTATGAATAGTTCATGCACATGCAAGTTGCAAGGGGAATTGTGCTCGAGTGACTAATTTTGTAGTTGTTTTGACTTTTCTAATGATTCTTGTTATGGGTGTCCATGAAGGAAAAAAAAAACCTATGTATAGACTTTGCATTATTTGTCGACACAATTTTCCAACAATGGGGTCATTGAATTGAATCCAAACAATGTCTTCTTTGTCAGTTGTATACGTTTTAAAAATGCCATCTGCACCATTGACGAGTCCATCTTCTATATGAAGGTCGCCATCAATCAATTCAACCAAAATGTCTTGTTTGAGATAAATTGTGGTAGGGAAGGATGACTTGCCAAGTTGAAATTGGATGCTATCAATGGATCTATCTTATTTATCCACTGCTTCTAGGATGTAAAGCTTTGTGGGTAAGCAGTCCAACATTTTTCTGTTGTGCTCATCAACTGCAATTTTTTTGTGAAACAAGTATGGGAATTGTGGA
>VDFB02025894.1:0-26678 GCA_007258455.2 Sequoia sempervirens
AAAGAAATGCAATTTGATTCCAATTTTTCTTTTTAAATACATTTAGAATATACAGAAAAAGTGTCACAAATCACTAATTTGCATCATCTTCAAATTACTCATGGTTTAGCAGCTATAGATGCCCAAGAGTGCACATTTAGTTAAAAAAAATCAATTCAATGTCAAGTTTGGCCAAAAAGTGTAACCCACTATTGTGGGATGACCCCTATATGTGTTGGCATATTTGGTTTAGTCAGCTCCATGACACATGAAATATAACAATACGGCTTCTAAAAACTTTTCAATGAGTTACACATGACACTTTTTGCAACTTTTGAAACATTGTCACCATAGTCAAATGGATTGAAAATTTAAAAAACTGAGAGAGATTATTGTGGAGGGACCTTACTTGAAGTTGTGAAAATTTTATCATAGTTTGAATTTTTTTGCACTTAGGGCTCTTAAGAGACTATTGTTGGGAAATTGTGTCTCAACCTTGCAATCATATAAAGGTTATTGTTGATAGGATATATATATATATTTCCTAGTTACATCGATAGGTGAAATATACAATGGCAGCAAGTGGGAGAGTGGGATGTGTATAAATAATTTTTTGTTAACTTTTTCTAGAAACTATTAAAATGACCAACATACATTAGATAAATGATACATTGTAAATCTAGATTGTTAATTATTAGGTTTTAGATCTAATGGTGGATAATTTTTTGGCTTGTCTTGCCTTAGAGTGTAACCCTATTTTATGAGGGTGTTGTATTATGACTGTGGTAGAGAGATGGTGATGTATTCTGAGAGTCTGATAATGGTTGTGTTGTCTCTTGATCTTGGAGTGGTGATACTTCTGTGAGAACCTTTCTCTACAAGTATACTGTAATCTTTGTGATTTACTAAATAATATATTGGGTGGCTTTTGGAGTGTGGGGTTTTTCTTCCGAAAGGGTTTTCTCCACGTAAATCACTGTGTCATGGTATGCATGACATTTATGTTTATTTCTATTTAATTTTCTATAATTGTTAAAGATCTGTAATTTTTTTACATTATTCTCATATCAAGATTAGTGTAGGAAGTGTTCCGCTACCTTAGCTTCCTTACAAGTGGTATCAGAGCTTGATCACCTTTGGTTTCGGTTGTGGGTTGTTGGGTTTTTTGAACTAATCCAAATTTGAGTGGGAGCTTGTGTAGAAGATACTTTATGATCTTGTTGCATAAATTTTCATATGACAAGTTCATCAGGGAGAATAGAGGTGCAGAAATTTTATGGAAATAATTTTGAAACATGGAAGCTGAAGATGAAGGATCTGTTGATAGATTGAGATCTGTGGGATGTTGTTGATGAGAATATTTCAAGTCCTAGAGATCCTACTCAGGCTGCTCAATATAATGTTATGGACCGTAAAGCCAAGAGTCTAATCGGATTGTTCTTAGTAGACTCTGTTTTAATTAATTTCCATGAGGAGACCTCTACATAGAAACTATCGAAGAAGCTTGGTGAGATGTATCAGGCCAAATCTTTAGTGAATATGATTTTCTTGAGGAAGAAGTTGTATTCCTTGAGAATGGAAGAGGGTGGATGAATCAAGACCACCTGGAAGCAATCATTATGTTGGTGGCTTAGTTGGCATCAATTGGTGTCAAAATGGATGAGGAGGAAAAATGTCAGATCTTGCTTTGTTTTTTGCTTGATTCATGGGATTCTCTTATTATGGCTATTGGGAGTACTTCTGTAATTTTGAAGACTGAAGACATGGTGGGTTCTTTTCTTTTTGAAGAGATGAGGAAGGTATCCATCACTACCAAGGAGGCCATAAATGTTCATGGAAGACCTAAGGAAAAAGGAAAGAAGAATGAGAACCATGACAAATACAAGTCCAGGGGGAGATCTAAATATCCTGGAAAGTCCAAAGTTATTGCTAGAACTGTGGTAAGCTTAGACATGTTCATAAGGAATGCAAAGAAGAAAATAAGAAGAAAAAGAAGAAATTTGATTCTAATTCCGAGTCTGAGAAGGAAGATGGTGACACATTCATTGCATCTTTGCAAAGAAGAAAATAAGAAGAAAAAGAAGAAATTTGATTCTAATTCCGAGTCTGAGAAGGAAGATGGTGACACATTCATTGCATCTTTGGCAACTCGTGCAGGTAATGATGCATGGTTAATTGAATTAGGTGCATCTTTCTATATGACCTTTAATAAAGATTGGTTTATTGAATATGAAGAATTTGATGGAGGTAAGGTGTACTTGGGTGATGATTCTCATTTAGACATTGTTGTCCATGGTAAAGTTCAAATCAGATTTCCTGATAGTAGAATAAAAAGGATTAATTGTGTGTTGCATATCCCTGGATTAGCATGAAATATGTTATCTGTAAGCAAACTAATAGATGCAGGTGTGCAGGTAGTATTTTCTGATGTAGGATGTAAGATGGTTAGAGGTGCTATGGTGATTGATAGAGGTGTTAGATATGGAATATTGTATAAGCTTGATGCACACACTATTGAGTGCAATAGTTCTTTTGTGAAAAGCAAGTTTGTGGAAGAAGTGAGGGTTTCACCTTCAGCAGATGGTCATGGATTTTGGGTACCCAAGGGTGCTCTTTCTTCTAAAACAAAGTTACTTATAGAGAAAACTATGTTATGACACAAGAGACTTGGCCACATTGGAGAAAAGGGTCTAAGGACCTTAAAAATAAAAACCTTGTTGAAGGTTGGTATAATTGTAATCTTGAATTTGATTTCTATGAGCATTGCATTTATGGAAAAAAAACCGCATTCAGTTTTACTTGAGTTCTCATAAATCTTGTGGTGTATTGGATCTTATTCATTTTGATCTGTTTGGTCCCGTAGATGTTCCTTCAATTAGTAAATCCACATATTATGTTTCATTTCTTGATGATTACAGTAGAAGGACATGGGTATATTTTCTGAAGAGTAAATCTAAAGTTTTCAGTCAATTTAAAGAATTTAAAGTAATGGATGAGTTATAGAATGGAAAGAAAATAAAATGTTTGAGGACTGATAATGGTGGTGAATTTTTCTCTAATGATTTTTGGTAGATTTATAAAGATTTTGGTATTCATAGACAAAAGAAAACTCCATATTTTCCACAATAGAATGGAGTTGCATAAACAATGAACATGACACTAATGGAGAAGGCTAGGAGTATGTTGAGTAGTTCTGGCCTAGAACAAAGGTTTTGGGCTGAAGCTGTTGCCACTGCTTGCCACCTGATTAACAAGTCTCCTACATCAACTCTTATTGACAAGACAGCTATAGAGGCATGGTCGGGTTGCAAGCCTTTATTAAGACATCTTAGAGTTTTTGGTTGTGAGGCATATGCACATGTGCCAAAGGAGAAGCAAACAAAGTTGGAGAACAAGGTTGTGAAATGTATCTTCATTGGATAAAGTTATGGTGTGAAATGATACAAGCTTTGGGATCCTATTGCACAAAAGGTAATATATAGTAGAAGTGTTATTTTTAGAGAAACTAAGCCTTCTTTTGTTACATTGCAACTAGAAAAAATTAAACATGAAGATGTGATTCAATTTCCTTTTACACCTAAGAAAGTTGAATCAAGGCCCAAGGATAGACAAGAAGTTGAGGAGAGCTCATCTAGCTCTGAATCTTCAGAAGAAGAGAAAGAACCTCCAACTCAACTTGTTCGTAGCTCTACAAGGAATAGACAACCACCTAAAAGGTATACACCTGATGATTGGAGATGTATTTTTTCTTTGAATACTAACATGGATGAACCCATATATGTAGGAGAGGCATTAGGTATGAATGATGCAAAATATTTGAAGATTACTATGGATGAAGACCTGAAGGACGGAAACCTGTTGGTTGCAAGTGGGTGTTCAAGAAGAAGATTGGTTTAGATGGAGGTATTGAGAAGTACAAAGCAAGGTTGGTTGCGAAAGGTTACTCTCAAGTTGAGGGTGTTGATTATGGTGATATATTCTCTCTTGCTGAAGAAATGACATCCATTAGATTTTTTCCTGCTATTGCTGCTACTTATGATTTAAAGGTTGAGAAAATGGATGTGAAAACTACTTTCCTTCATGGTGATTTGGAGGAGGATATTTATATGACACAACCAGAGCACTATGTGGTGAAAGGTAAAAGTAATTTGGTTTGCAAATTGAAGAAATATTTGTATGGCTTAAAACAGAGTCTTAGGATGTGGTACCAAAAATTTGATACATATGCCTTGATTTTGGGATTTTAGCATTCTAAATAAAATCATTGTGTTTATTATAAAACTGATGGTGATCATTTCCTGTTTATTGCATTATATGCCAATGATATGTTATTTATTGACAAAGGGAAAGGTATGATTTCAGAACTAAAATCTCAATTTATTGCTAAATTTGAAATGAAAGACATGGTGTAACTAGACACATTATTGGGATGGAAATTAAAGAGATAGAGTGAAGAGAAAGCTATGGCTTGGCCAAATTAAGTATTCCAATTCAATTTTACAGAGATTTAACATGCAGGATTGTAGATCATTGTGTGTTCCCCTTTCTATTGGAACAAAGTTATCTATTTCAGATTGTCCAACATCTCCATCAGAGATGGAAGACATGAGAAAAGTGCGTTACTAGAGTGCAGTTGGAAGTTTGATATATGCTCTGGTTTTTACTAGACCAAACATTTCCCAAGCAGTGGGAGTTCTTTTCCAGATATATGTCTAATCCTGGTAAAGTTCATTGGGATGTAGTTAAAAGGGTCTTTATATATTTGTGTGGTACCTCATATTACTCCTTATGTTATCATAGTAATATGACTGAAGATGAGATTTCCCTTGATATTCATGATTATGTGGATTCAGACTGGGCATGCGATATTGATAGTAGACGATCCACTAGTGCTTATGTGTTTACTTTATTTGGTGGTGCAATCAGTTGGATGAATAAACGAAAGGTTGTGGTTGCTTTGTCCATTACTAAAGTAGAGTATATGGCAGCTACTCATGCTTGTAATGAAGCCATTTGACTTAAGAGACTGTGTTTAGATATTGAAATAAAACAAGGTGCAATGACAATTTATTGCGATAGTCAGAGTGCGATATGTCTAGCCAAGAACCTGACATTTCATGCCATGACCAAGCACATTGATGTACAACATCATTTTGTTCGAGATATGGTCAAATATGGAAGGATGAAGTTGGTTAAGGTAGATAATTTGATGAATGTTACCGATTCTTTAACTAAGCCTCTAAGCACATAGAAGTTCAGATGGTGTTCAGAGACTATGGGCCTTTTGGCCCCTAGCAATTAAGAGAGAATGTTTACTCCCTTTTGTCGCTCTTGCAAGGTGTTCGACAAGTGGGAGATTTGTTGGGAAATTGTGTCTCAACCTTGCAATCATATAAAGGTTATTGTTGATAGGATATATATATATATATATATTTCCTAGTTACATTGATAGGTGTAATATACAATGGCAACAAGGGGGAGAGGGATGCGTGTAAAATATTTTTTGTTAACTTTTTCAGGAAACTATTAAAATGGCCTACATACATTAGATAAATGATACGTTGTAAATCTAGACCGTTAATTATTAGGTTTTATATTTAATGGTGGATATTTTGTTAGCCTATCTTTCCATAGAATGTAACCCTATTTTATGATGGTGCTATATTACGATTGCGGTAGAGAGACATTGATGTATTCTAAGAGTCTGATAGCGGTTGTGTTGTCTCTTGATCTTTGAGTGGTGATACTCCTGTGAGAAGCTTGCTCTACAAGTATATTGTAATATTTGTGATTTACTAAATAATATATTGGGAAGATTTTGGAGTGTGAGGTTTTTATCCTGAAAGGGTTTTCCCCACATAAATCACCGTGTCGTGGTATGGATGATATTTATGTTTATTTCTACATTTAAGTTTCTATAACTATTAAAGATCTGTTAAAATTTTTCATTATTCTACTCTCAAGATTAGTGTAGGAAGTTGTTCCTCTACCTTAGCTTCCTTACAACTATTTCATAATAGTGTACTCTAGAATGGTCAAGTATCTTGGAAAAATAGAGGCCTTCTCTAAAACTCACCTACCTAACTAGATGTGTTGGAGTAGTCAATTTTGCCTCAAGATATACAAAATTTGAAATATTTATGGGATAAATTTTTATGGTGGTTCTTAGGAATCTAAACATAATTTTAGATGCTATTAATGTATATAAAACTCCTATAGTGGAAGCCTTAAATATGAAATTTATACCCCTCAAAATGGATAATTACTAGTCCTAATTAGCTCTCTAGGTATCCAAAATTGAGTTTTTAAGATATAACACCTTCAAACGTGTCAAAATGGTATAAAACCTACTTGAAAAAGTGGAGTAGGTTTAAATAGAATTATAAACCTAATTTCATCAGTTAATATTTAGTTTTAAAACCTCTAACCAAGTGCATTAGGTACATTTGACCCTTCACATCTCTAGGTACTAATTGGAGTTCCTAAAATTCTGTACAACACCTAAAAGTCATAGTTTATCAATCAACAAAGTACCAAAAAATATTACTTACCATCCAAACCATTCCACCATTTATCTTCATATCTATATAAACTATAATATACAAACTAATATTTCATAAATATGAAAATATAAATAATACATGCCAAAAATATTAATGTAAATTTAGATTATTAACACATCCAAATCACTTGCAAATCCTAGGACCAAGTATTTATTTTTTGAATGATAAAATATTTCAAATTTATAACTAATATATCTAAACACCATGAATTTACAACATGAAAAATCATACATCTAAAAGGACCAAGGGATTATCTACGAGATCTACACTATTAAAGGAGTAATTCCATAAGCTCGACCAAGTACATATATCTAGGAGATCTAAGTCAAATTCATTGTATGAACAATTCCTTTGCAAAATACATGTAAATAAATAAATTAGACTTTATAGGAGCTTTCAAGTCATCATATGAATAACTCCATAATATTTTTATGACCAACTATCTAGGAGGGGTATTATACAAGCTTCTAGGTCACCAAATTATATACTCCAAAACCTCCATGTAACCAAAAAATAATTCAAAATGGTAGCACAAGCTCCAAGCCTCTACATGAAAACTCCAATAGTGTAAAGATGAACTCCAAGGGAACTACCAACATGAATTTCCATCTTGTCATGATTGAAAATATTCTCTCTTGAGCCACATAGTTAAAGTGTGTTCCATTTATCCTTTCCACCTCCATTTTGGAAATGCTTTCCATAACTATCATTTAAACAAGATCAATTTAAACTAACCCTCACTCAAGAAAGTATTAATACCATGGTGCAAGGAAAGATAGAACCCTAATTTGAGCCTAAACTAGGCTCTTATAACAAATGGAAGAAAAATTGTACTAAGTACCAATACAAAAATTATCAACATTTTTTTGTATTGAATGAGCACTAAATGTAAAGAAATATATATTTTGTATTAATATCTTGGTATAACTGATTGAGGAAGATATAATATAGAAACATCCATAAATTAGAATCATAATCAATTTTTTGATGAGTTATTTGGTTTAACCCATGATTTAAAATATAAACAAGTGATACCCATTTGTATGTTGTTTTTGCAAGCTCTTTCTTAGTTATAATATGATAGGTCAAATTAAAAAAAATGGAGTTAAGATTAGATTTAATTTTTTTTTATTAGAACTCCTACATGTATACATAAAGGTTATAAATCCATGTCATGATTCAAGGTTGTCAAAATTATAGGATTAAGAATTCTATTAGGGCTACTGTGGATCAGGTTAGAGAGAGAGAGAAAATGAGAGAAAAATATAGAGTGAGAGAGAGAGGAAGAGACAGTACAAGATACAAAGATAGAGCTTGAGTGACTAAGAGATGGAGGCAAATACACTGAAAGAGACAAAGACAAAGAATGTGAGTGAGAGAAGAGATGCAGAGACACCGAGAGAGTGAATGAGTGAGTGAGTGTGAGAGAGTATGTGGAGAGAAGTAAAAAGGTTTAAGTCTCAGAAGACTCTTTACTAGTAGCAACAACCACATAAGAAGTATAAACCTTAGTATAGATCATAAGGAAATAAGGATAGTGGTGATTCTTCTTACTCTTGGAAGAAGATGAAACTTTAGGATTTAGGTTCTTAATAGTCATCTAGAGGTTGTAAGCCTATATATAGTGACTCAAGGTTTAAATAATTGAGTAGGTCATATTCTATACATCCAAATACAATTGTATCATGTTATGAAAGTGAAATGTTTAGGGTATATTCATTGATATCGAGCCTCCAAAATTATGTGATGATTTTAGAATTATGAGAGTCCACTATGAGGCATTTGAGACAAAAGACAATCAACCCTTAATAGAAATCTTGTGTCATAATATTAGGTCAATACCACCTACAATGCTATTACCCAATGCTATTTTTGGTGGTGTATAATTATCTTGGATTTCCCATCATTTCCTAATACTCCTCCTAAAGGATAATTTCTATACTTTTGAAACACTGGACAATGTGGGGAGACTATGAAGTTAAGGACCTCTTCCCCTATCAAGAATGGGTGAGGGGTTAAATTCTATTGTCCCATGAGACAAAGAAGTTGTCAAACTTTACAAAGTGATAATGATAAGAATGAAAAAGAAGTGTTGAGGGTTGTGTTAAACTCTATTTCCTATGTGATCAAGCTAAAAATATTTAGTAGCTCATTCTCTAACCACATAATTAAAAAAATAAAATATGTTTTATTTTAGTTTTTTTTGTAGTTTGTGTAGGTATAAATCTTCCACGAATTAGTGGTTGTACTTGCAATTTTTTTTAATAATCATAGAACTAATTATAATTTTAGAGAGTATTTTATTATGTTGTGGCATATATACTTTATGAGAGGTGTATTTAGGTTTGTTTCACATGAATGATATAATAATTTTTTAGTATTGTGCTAGTTTTGAAGCTAGTGACAATTATAAAGTTATGTTTCCTTTAGCAAACAACATAGTGAAAATTCTAATACTTATATATTTAATCATCTATGATGAAATGAACTTATGTATATATATAATTTAAATCAAGAGAGATGTAGGTATGAGTGTGATTATTGTATACAAACCATACACGTAAACAAGAGTATTGTATACAATTATTTCATAAGAGACATGATTGTAGAGAATGAACAAAATTTTACTTGTACAAAAATACAAATAAGATTTATATATAAATAACCTTGACTTTAATATAAAGTTTTTCATTTACAATAAATTCAACCAACCATGTGGATCTAATCTACTCTTTATTGTTTCAACTATTTAGACTCACAAACCTTTCACAAATTCTTATTCAATGGTATACTCCCATATTTGATCAAATGAATGTTTGATTTCACAACAAGATTAGAATAATGAAGAATCTTTCAATGTGTTCCAAATTCCTCAAACAAGCACACATTAGAATTCTTAATTGGGTACCTTCTAAGCCATGTTCTAGTAACAACCATTGATCCTTGTGATAGAAGAAAGATGACTAATATAAGTCTTAGCTATATATGATAGTTATTATAAAATATACAAATCTTAAATTAATACATTTGTCACTAGGAATGGTATAATATGCAGTACACGAACTGTGTTGAAAATATGGCATGCAAAAATATAAAAATACAAGGAGAACGTACCTTATCTTTGGGAATCGGGTAAATGCAAGAAGAGGAGTCCACGAAATGTGGAAGATTTTGCCTTAGCAAAAAATCTGCAATTGGGTTCAACAAAATGGGATCCCATTTTTTAATAAACAAGATCCCATTTAGGTATAGGGTCTTAAGTCAAAAACCTAAACAAGATCCCATTTTTTAAAATTAGGATCCCATTTAGTAATGGTATCTCAAGTTGGCCTTCGAGAAATGGGATCCCGCTTTTTACAAAACGAGATCCCATTTGGTAGTGGTATTTATTTGAAAAAATGAAACCATTGACATTTTCACCTACACATGGGATCTCAGTTGAAGCTCAACAAACAATGACCTCACGGTAAGTGCCCGACCCCCTCTTTTTGCATTTTTCACATTTTTTTGATTTTTAGATATAAATTTAGGTTTTTTTTCCTATATTTTTTCAATTTGTATTGGCTTTTTTGCATTTTTATTTACTTGTAATAAAAGAAATCATGATTTTTAGAAATCAAACAAAAAACATGAAATGAAACCCTTAGATGTTGAAATGAAACAAAAAAATCAACCTTAAATTGAAATTTAACATTAAAATCAACTATAAATCGTAACCAAACAAAAAAAATTACCTTTCAAAACTAAAAAAACCTTTTGAAACCATAAATTGAAATAAAATAAATAAAAATTCATTTGAAAACCCTAAATTGAAATCAAACAAAAAAAATTGCATTTGAAAACCTTGATTTCTTGAATATTTGAAAGTGGAAACATTCATTTGCATCACTTTATGTTTTAAATATGATTGCTTGAACATTTCAAAATTGAAAAAACTCATTTGCATTGTCAATATGTTTTAAATATGTATGCTTGAATATTTCAATTTATGGAAGTTATATTTCATTTGCATATTAACAAACACTAGTCTCTAACATATTTACATACACAGTTTTCTATCAGAGTAATCCTTGAACCTTAGGTTTATGATTTAGGTTTAAAAAAATCACAAGGTTCACCTAAAATTTGATCAAATCAATCAATAAAAGTTGAATTTAGAAAAAAAAATCCTACCTTCTTAGCCAACAATTGAACCAAATTACATACTATCCTCTCCATTAGAGGGGAGCTCTCTCCTTTAGAGGCGAAGTTTGAGTTGGCGTCCTGGTTCAGATGGTGTGTGATGTTGGGCTCCAAGTTGTTGTTCCTGTGCTGCAAAAAACCTGGCGGTGTCTCTGCTGCAAGTTGTGATTTTTACCCCTTTGTGGGTGAGAATATGTTTGGGCTTGGTTTGGGTTTGTTAAATGAAAGGTTTGCTGCAAGTCTGTTGCTGCAGATGGTTTGTGGTTTTTTGAGTGGAAGATCTGTTCCTACCCCGCTTCTTTAGGGCACTGGTTCGTGGTGTTTGGTTGCTCCTGGAGATTTCGTTGGCCTCTGGGTCGTCTTTGTTGAATGGAAGATTTGCTGCAAGTCTACTCCTACAAATGGTCTATGGCCTTCGGAGTGGAAGGTCTGTTTTTGTCCTGCGATTGCAGGGTGTTGGTCTGATGTGTTTAGTTGCTCTTGGTTTCGTGCTAGGTCAATGGTGTTGGTTCTTTGTGTTTGGTGGCTCTTGGTTTCTTGCCAGGAATGTGTTGTAAGCTATTTTTGGCTTGGCTTGCTCTGGGTCGTTGTCCTCTATTGTGGTTCTATTGTTAATGGCTCGTAGGGCCTTGTTCGGCGGGGTTCGCACCCCTGTTGTGTTGCGGTGTTTGTCTGCTGTTGATGGCCTATAGGGCCTTGTTCTAAGGGTCTGGACCCTTGTTTTGTTGCTCTTCTTGTGTTCTGGTTGTTGGCCCACTGGGCTTTGTTCTACAGGGACGACACCCTCATTTTCTACTTTTAATTTCAAAAACAATTGAACCATTTTGTCTATTGTTATATGCAAGGAACGTTTCAAAACCAAATACAAATGGTGACATTAGTGAACTAGAGTCAATAAAAAATATAAGAATGGTTTCCAATGACTTAAAATTAATCCATATCTACCATGAAATTGGGGTCTGTTATTCTAAATAAATTCATGAGTTGAAACTAAAAGAAAACTAATGAGAAAGAAACCCTTTGGGAGAAGGGAGATAGAGGATTGAATTTGTTTAGTGAAGAAAAAATGGGTTTTTAAATGATTCAATGCCATTGCACAGTACATGTATATAATTCAAAGGATATACACATCTTTTCCATTCATTTATGAACACTACCTTTTTCACTAACTTGCAAGTCCATTATTCCAAGGGCCACCCAAGCTTTAACATTTTTCAGATTCTATCAAGTCCATTATTTGGAAGGAACTAATGAGAAAGAAACCCTTTGGGAGAAGGGAGATAAATGATTGAATTATCTTAGGCTAGATTGATTTCGTCTAAGTGTTATCTTAAATAGATATAAAATTAAAAATTAAATTAAAAAATGTAGAGAAAATAAAAAGATTTTAAATAAAAGTTATAATTTATATGTCCATGAGTGTGTGTAAAAAATATTTAATATATCTAAATAAAATATTTAATCTATTTGAAATGAATTGTGTTGCACCTCTTCATATGATTATGGTGAGGTTAATTCAATAACTTGTTCTAAGGGTCTGCACCCTTGTTTTGTTGCTCTTCTCGTGTTCTGGTTGTTGGCCCACTGGGCTTTGTTCTACAGGGACGACACCCTCATTTTCTGCTTTTAATTTCAAAAACAATTGAACCATTTTGTCTATTGTTATATGCAAGGAACGTTTCAAAACCAAATACAAATGGTGACATTAGTGAACTAGAGTCAATAAAAAATATAAGAATGGTTTCCAATGACTTAAAATTAATCCATATCTACCATGAAATTGGGGTCTGTTATTCTAAATAAATTCATGAGTTGAAACTAAAAGAAAACTAATGAGAAAGAAACCCTTTGGGAGAAGGGAGATAGAGGATTGAATTTGTTTAGTGAAGAAAAAATGGGTTTTTAAATGATTCAATGCCATTGCACAGTACATGTATATAATTCAAAGGATATACACATCTTTTCCATTCATTTATGAACACTACCTTTTTCACTAACTTGCAAGTCCATTATTCCAAGGGCCACCCAAGCTTTAACATTTTTCAGATTCTATCAAGTCCATTATTTGGAAGGAACTAATGAGAAAGAAACCCTTTGGGAGAAGGGAGATAAATGATTGAATTATCTTAGGCTAGATTGATTTCGTCTAAGTGTTATCTTAAATAGATATAAAATTAAAAATTAAATTAAAAAATGTAGTGAAAATAAAAAGATTTTAAATAAAAGTTATAATTTATATGTCCATGAGTGTGTGTAAAAAATATTTAATATATCTAAATAAAACATTTAATCTATTTGAAATGAATTGTGTTGCACCTCTTCATATGATTATGGTGAGGTTAATTCAATAACTTGTTCTAAGGGTCTGCACCCTTGTTTTGTTGCTCTTCTCGTGTTCTGGTTGTTGGCCCACTGGGCTTTGTTCTACAGGGACGACACCCTCATTTTCTGCTTTTAATTTCAAAAACAATTGAACCATTTTGTCTATTGTTATATGCAAGGAACGTTTCAAAACCAAATACAAATGGTGACATTAGTGAACTAGAGTCAATAAAAAATATAAGAATGGTTTCCAATGACTTAAAATTAATCCATATCTACCATGAAATTGGGGTCTGTTATTCTAAATAAATTCATGAGTTGAAACTAAAAGAAAACTAATGAGAAAGAAACCCTTTGGGAGAAGGGAGATAGAGGATTGAATTTGTTTAGTGAAGAAAAAATGGGTTTTTAAATGATTCAATGCCATTGCACAGTACATGTATATAATTCAAAGGATATACACATCTTTTCCATTCATTTATGAACACTACCTTTTTCACTAACTTGCAAGTCCATTATTCCAAGGGCCACCCAAGCTTTAACATTTTTCAGATTCTATCAAGTCCATTATTTGGAAGGAACTAATGAGAAAGAAACCCTTTGGGAGAAGGGAGATAAATGATTGAATTATCTTAGGCTAGATTGATTTCATCTAAGTGTTATCTTAAATAGATATAAAATTAAAAATTAAATTAAAAAAAGTAGAGAAAATAAAAAGATTTTAAATAAAAGTTATAATTTATATGTCCATGAGTGTGTGTAAAAAATATTTAATATATCTAAATAAAATATTTAATCTATTTGAAATGAATTGTGTTGCACCTCTTCATATGATTATGGTGAGGTTAATTCATTAACTTTCTCCCCCATAAAGAAATACCTTTCTCCTTCTATAGGTAATTGCATTAGAAATATTCTTAAAATTTTAAGTGGTGCCTTGTATCACTCTTGTAAACCCTGCACCTACATTGACTCACCTCTCAAGGGTTTTGTTGACCTTGTTCCCAAGAATAATGTAACTAGTGTAGGATCAATGAATCATTTTCCCCTACACTTATGCTTAACAATCATGAAATTTACTATGGATGATTGCTTTGATCTATAGAAAATCAATCCAACTATGGTCATAGGTTATATTTCCACCCCTTTTATTCATAGACTTTGAATACGATTAGGGAGGGAATAGAGATTCAATAACCAAATTTTAAGATCTAGCTCCAACAACTTGTCAAGACACATTTTGATTTTATCTAAATACACACATTTCTATAAATTCAAGGGTAGACCATAGAGACTATCCTAAATTATCAAAAGTGGGCTAATTTATCATTGTGTGCTTAATTCCTTGATCATATAAGTTATCTATGGAAATAGTCAATCTGTTCATAAATTCAAAAATATTCATAAGCTAATTTTCTTTCATATGTGATGAATAAAAAATATTGACCCTCTTACTTTCCATCCTATTACTCTAAACCCTAAACCGATGTATTAAGGGGTCCTAATATGACATTTATTAAGGGGATCAAATAAGTTCTCAAAATTTGGTGAATTTTCCCAAGGCCAAATTGAACGATAATATACATTCAATATTTAGTGATTAAACTATATACTAGAGCCTTCCCACCTTCCTCTTGTTAGGGGTGTTAAGCCCTCAAACATTTCAAGAGAGGCTTCTTATGGAAGGGGAGGCTGAAGGATTCTCATGATAAGATCATGAAAGATTAAAATATAATGAGATTTCATGAGAGGTTGGTCAGTCAAAAGAAGAGCTATCCCAATCAACTGTTCCACAAGAAAATGTTGTTCTATTAAGAAAAAATGGTTTGCTAAATGATTCAATGTCATTGCACAGTACGGGTATATAATTCAAAGGCTCTACACATCTTTTCCATTCCTTCATGAACACTACCTTTTTCACTAACTTTCAAGTCCATTATTCCAAGGGCCACCCAAGCTTCAACATTTTTCAGGTTCTATCAAGTCTATTATTTGGAAGGAACTCATTTTGGAAGCCTTTTATGTTTCAAAATGAAACTAACATTGTAATTATATCATGAGTAGCTCAAGCAATAATTTTTTTATAGATCATTGCAACCCTTTGAAGAACCTTTAAAATATTAACTTATAGTAAACACATAGAGTTGAGAAAGATAGTGCTTCATGATTTACTGTTTATTTAGTTTTGACAGTGGTGTAAAAAAATTAGTTAAAAGCTAGAATCACTATCTTGAACTTCACCAAATTTTATCCCCTTAAGCCATCAAATGTTTTGTCCTAGGACCTTACTTCATAGATCCCCTTAAGCCATCCTATTACCCTAAAACCTAAACCCTAAACCCTAAATCCATCATTTTGTCCTAGGACCTTAATTCATAGATCCCCTTAAGCCATCCTATTACCCTTAACACTAAACCCTAAACTCTAAACCCTAAACCCTAAAGTAATCATTATGTCCTAAGACCTTAATGAAATTTGGCTGCCTTAGGCAACTTCACCAAATTTTATTCCCTTAATCCATTTCATTTTGTCCCAGGACCTAAATTCATAGTTCCACTTAAGCCATCCTATGAGGACCCCTTAAGCCATCACAATTTCTCCTAATTTAATGTAATTTTTAACGAGATTTCACATCACATTAACAGTTAATTATTTTTTCATTTGTAACATGCCTTAGACATAAATGAGCCTTACACATTTTTTCATGTTTGTATTCAATTGGGTCATTTATATTGAATTGTTGAAGGGAATTTTTAAACATGTATCTTACATTTTGAAATTACAAATTTAATGTAGGTTCACTTATATCTTAGAGATCATGGATCAATTCAATATTGATGATATCTGTAATCCACCTCCACGTCCTCCATCTCCACCCCCTTCACCTCCACCTCCACCCACTCCACCTCATAACCCCTTCGTGGCTAAAGTGTAGACAAGACACACCTATGTACATACAAAATCACATAAAAACATACATAATAACATACATAGGTACATACATAAATGCATGGAAAAGCAACATGCAAAAGTAAACAGAAATATGAGCAACACTCACGGTGGATGGAAAAGGGCAAACAAAGATGACAAATAATGCTAACGATAGGTGCATTGATGGTTGTGCATCCCCATTCATCCTGCATTCAAATTAATCATTTCCAGTCATACATGAACTCAAAGTTCAATCAAATGGACTTGATTAATTCAAATTTGAATTTTGTTCCCGCTCAAGATTTAAATGAAAACACTAAAAATTTGAATTTTGTTCCTGCTCAAGATTTAAATGAAAACACTAAAACTTTGAATTTTTTTCCCACTCAAGATTTAAATGAAAACATTAAAACCATCAACATTAATAACTACAACTGATTTTTGTCCTTTTTGTTCATTCTATATAATACGACATTTCCACAAAGCCAATGAATGCTAGTATTTTCCTCTTGTGAATAGCTGAGGCATTCCTCCATAGTTGTGTCTTACCAACATTGGAGGAGACAAATGTATTGAAACCATTTTTTGAAACTAGAATATATTTGATTGTGTGAACAATATTATCCTCCCATAGAGGTGGAATGTGATCTCTTGCCTTCACAAGGGGTCATAGAACTTGGTGCTCAATACTTGATCTTCAAAATATGGATTTGTCAAAGGAAATGTCCCAGAATACAACCACTTTAAATAATCAAAATAACCACTAGCATGGAAAATGAAAAACATTTGTAAGAACAATGCACATATATGGTTTATATTCTTATTATTTAGTTCGTGACACATGCTTTTGGCTGCATTTCAATATTCACATTTGGTTTTATCAAATTTTACAAAAATAATAATATTCAAAATACAAAAATTATAATCTCTATGTATTACAAATTTAAATATAATTTAAAATTATCTATAAATATAATTTAAAATTATCTATAAATAGAATTTAAAAATATCTATAAATAGAATTTAAAAATATCTATAAATAGAATTTAAAAATAAGTATCGCATATCAATAGGAACATATTGAGAAATCTAAGGTTCATTGGAATTCATATTGAAATCATTTTTTGAAAGTTGACTTTTCCCGGATGCAGATGTATTGAAACTATTTTTTGATGTTGTATTGTTTACAAGATTATTGAGAACTATGTTCATATTACTTTGGAATTCAACACTTGTATTGTTATTTCCATCACACATATACACATCTATCTTTGTGTTATGAATAAAAAATAATAAGAGCACGGTGTGGAACATGTTGGAAAAACGAAGAAGATTGACTATCTCTATAGCTTTTTGTTGTCATTGATGTCACCATAACGTGATTACAATTTTAAGACTGTGCTTGATCTAGTATTTTGGTCCAGTATCTGAATAGGTATTCAAGCTACCTCCTCCGATATTCTAGTCCGCACTCCTCTGTAGTTGAAAATTATTGCTTACAATTTTGAGAAATTGCTTACAGTTGTTGAAGGCATACATGATCAGAATATTATGTGCTTTGGTGCTCGTATAGCGTTGTGGCAACCAACATAATGTTTATTGCTTTTTGCATTGAAGTCTATCCCTAGCCGACTTCTTGGGGTAATTATAATGTGGTGAATTAATTTTGTTACACAGATATATATGCGACCTATTGTAGGTCTATGCCAACATATTGTAGCATGCTGGAAGTTTGAATTATTATCTTGGAAATATTTTGTGAATGCTTGAAGTTGAAAGTTGGTATTTTTGGTAAATATGAAGTGCATCCAATTAGGCCAACCTAATTGATGCTTGTGGATAAGATCGAGTATATATGTGAATGTTGAATAGGTTTTGGTGTGATGAAGAAGAGTGAGCGAGTAAGAAGTGTGATTGATAAAGCAATAGAAAGTGCGAAAGTGAGAAAATATAATGAAATGCACGTCAAGTCCGTGTATTGAGCATCACTAGAACTATATCAGCACTTGTTAGGTGCATTATTCTCAGTTCATTTTGGCTGTAAAGCCCATTTTTTTCTATAAATATTTTGTAGGTAGTGAGCCTCCCTATAAGCAGTGAGCTTTTGTATTTGGATAGTGAGTCCTTTCTGGGAAATGAGCCCTAGGTAGTGAGCCTTACCTTTTTTAGTTTTAGAACTACTTTATATTGTAAGTTAATCCTCACCATGGTTTTTCCCTCCTTGGGTTTTCCACGTAAAATCTGGTGTTCAGTGTGCTATTTTACTTTATGTTTTCTCTATCTCATGCTTATGCTTAATAATAGAACAATGTGATTGTGGAATTGATATGTGTTGAAGTTTTAAAGTTGGAATTTTGTGACAACTGATTCACCCCCCCTCTCAGTTGTCCTACATATTTTAACAATTGGTATCAAAGCCTAGGTTCCTTGGTGAAGAGCTTAACCACTTGAGGAGGATCCTGAAGGTTGATTTGATGGATGATAAAGGAGAGCTTCAAACTGCTCTTGAGGATCTTGACAAAGTGAAAGAGAAAACAAAGATCTGAAAGAAAATCTAGATGATGCAAATGAATGTGTTCGGAAGCTGAAAGAACAACTGAAGAAATTCAAGGAAATGTACAGAGAATTATGTGAGCAGCTGAAACAAGAGATAATTGGACTAAAAGTGTTGATAGAAGAAAAGAAGAGAATTGAAGAATGTCTGAATACAATGGTACAGAGAAAAGCTGATGAATGCTCTAAACTTGAAAAAGAGATAGTAAACCTGAGAATTGAATTGGAGAAGGAAAAAATCTGTGAGAACAATTTCAAATCTAGCTCTGATAGGCTTGAAGAATTGCTTGTTGGATAGAAATCAAGTAAAGAAAAAATTGGTTTGGGGAATGATGCAGGTGAAAGTTATAAGACAAATAAAATAATTCAAGATAAAGGGAAGCAGAAGAGGAAGTTTGATAGAAGACAACCTATGAGACAACCTAATGCAAAAAGGTATCCCTCTTTTAATGGTATTTGTTTTTCCTATAACAAATATGGTCACAAAGCAACAAAATGCAAAAGCAGGATGAATCTAAATCAGTTTTCTGGCTCTTTCTCTAGACAATTTTTTTCATGCAAGAAGTTTGGACACAAGGCTACTGAGTGTAGATCTTAGGTGAGTAGGATGATGATGAAAAAATTTCCTGGAGATAGAATGAATCAATCCTTTAATGGCTACTGCTATACCTGTAAAAAATTTGGACACAAAGCAAATCAATGTAGGTCGAGAGGTAATGGAGGTTATACGATTGAAAAAAGAATTGTCTGCTATAATTTTAATAAACCTAGACATATCTCAAAGGTTTGTAGAAGTAAGAAAGGAAAGCAGTCCACTCTGGTAGAGAAGAATGATCCAGTAAAGAAGATTGACAAGGAAGAGGTGAAACAAGAGATGAATAAGATATGGAAGAAGAAAGAGGATGAAGAAGAAAATCCTAAAACTACTGATGTGTCTGTGCTCTCTTTCGATATAGATGATTTATTTGGTAATTAGACCCAACATGGTCTTAGGGGGAGCATTATCAGAAAATTACAAAAACCCCTTGGATAAATGGCATGTCAGAAGCTGGCACGAGGAAGAGATGTGAAGAATTAAGAATCAGAGGTTGTGGAAAAAGAACCGAAAGAAAATATGTTATGATGATTTGCAGACCGAATTAGGGTTTCCTGTGGTGAGAAGAATGTTTTTAGTAACTTTTTGATATTTTCCACATTTAATGTGCTTAGGGAAAAATAGATAGATTTTAAGTTAAAGTTTGTGAGTCTTCTCGGTTAATTAAGCATTTGAAGAACTTGGAAGGTTCTCTGGAGTGATCTTGAAGTGTACTTGGAGCAATTTTGAAGGGAATTTGAAGAAATTAACTTAGGAAATCAAGTATTCATCTCTCTATTTGTAAAAGGGGAAGAAGAAGAAGAAAAATGAAGAAGTTTCGAGTAATGAATTAAAGAAGGCATGGAAATGGATAGAGAACTGAGTGATGTCATCCCTCTGGAGCTGAAAGGAGTTGAATTAGATGAATTTGATCATAGAAAGATGAAAGAAATGGAATTAGGGTTGAACGAAGACGAATTATAGAACATAAAAACCCTAGGTATGGATTCGTGGAGTGAATTTCCGCGGGTTGTCAAAAAAGAGTTTATTTTGTTCTTATTGAATCGTTTCAAGGATGGAAGAATTATATTGGACAAACCCTACTTGGTTAAAAAGGAAGCGATCGAGGCTATCACTGGCTTATGTAACATTGGTGACCTTCCTACAAAGAAAAATATGAAGTACAAAGATGTGGAGGAATTGAATGTCATTAGTAAAGACCCACAAGCCCTATTGATAAACACTCTTGAGGATTTGGCTATAAGGTATGTTACGTACGACATTTCTTACAAGATCTATTTTAGAAATCGTGAAGGTTCCACATCGGCTATCACTGTTTATATTGTGCACATGATGGTTACTTTAAGGAGAATAGGAAATTTGATTTGTGTGGACTATTGCTTGAGAATCTTTCTAAAAATGTTTAGATGTCGGTAATTGAGGGTTATCCCTTTCGTTTCAGATCTTTGTTGGTATGCTTGGTGTATTACTTTTTGAGTTCCTTTTCGGGAAAAGATAATGTGGTATGGGAATATGGGATTCCTATTGGAAAATAGATTGATAGGTACTTGGAGGCATTGGAAGATAATGCAAGTATGTGAAAGTCTTATTTCACATCCTTGAAAACAAATATTTGCTCCAGTATATGTAATTAGTTTGAGGTGGGCTATTCCTTCGGTAAAAGGGAATTGGAGATTGTCATTGATGAATCCCCTCTGGAATCACAGAAGAAAAAGGTTATAATTGGATATATCATTGAAATTTTAGAAGAGAAGGAGAATGTATCCTCTGATGACATCCAGTCTATGATAGTTAAGGGGAAGATGAAGAAGCTTGGTGAATTATGGAGTGCAACCTCTCCTATTGAAAAATTGAAGATTGATGATTCTTTGGTAGAATACCTACTTCGGAAAGGTATTGGTGTATCAACTATTTCTGATTCCTTGCCAGAAAATCTAGTTGATATTGTTGAAGAAAGAATGTTGCTTGAAGGTCTGAAAGGATGTAAGTTTGAAGCTTTGGTTGAAAAGAGCTGTATTAAAGCTAAAGGGAGATTATCTGAACTGATCGTGGAAAAAAAGAAGCACATTAAAGAAATATCAGACATTTATAAGTATTTTCTCTGGTGGCCTGCTACAATTGATAATTTTAGAAGTAAAATTGAAGCAATTGAATCTGAAGTGAATAGCATTGGAAAGAGTTTTGACATCTTTGAAGATAAAGAAGAAAATCAGAGATTGAGGGTTGGTGAACTGCAAGCTGAACTGGTGGTTGTACAAAGACAGAGAGATGATGTAGTAAAAACATTATGGTTTCTTAAGGAGATTGTTGAAGTCAAGTTAGAACATCTTTCCAGAATACTTACTGACGCAAAAGATGTCGAAAGATAGAGTTCATACTGGTCACCATCTTTTACCTTGTTGGGCTTATTGGAAATAATTTGCACAAGGATGGATTCAACCACATTTAACTGGAAGAAATTGCGTCCAGTTCTTGAGGAAAGGTACAAGAAAGTATTTCAAGTGAAGAGTGTCATTTTTACTTGAATCCTGTGTGTTCATTTATGGTGTTTTTGCTATGGAGAAGAAGAAAAGGAAGAAAGAGAAGATTAATTGAATTGGTGTTTGATGTTTTTGGATGGCTGGAAGTTTTTGAAGAATTGGATCTTTTTACTTTTGATGTCACCATGTTTAAACCTTTTTTTTACATCCTTTTTGGCCGTCCTTTGCCATTGATGTCAAAGGGGGAGAGAGTTAGAGCAGAAGAATATGGGGTGAGATTGGCGTTAGGGGGAGAGATTTGTTTTGGAGAGTTTTTAGAATGTTGGGAGAGTTTGAAGAAGTTTTTTTAACATGTTGCCATCAATGACAAAGGGGGATATTGTTAGAAAAATGAAGAATATTGACTATATCTATAGCTTTGTGTTGCCATTGATGTCACCATAATGTGATTACAAGTTTAAGGCTATTCCTGATCTGGTATTTTGGTCCGGTATCTAAACCGGTATTCAAGTTACCTCCTCCAATATTCTAGTCTGCACTCCTCCATAGTTGACAATTATTGCTTACATTTTTGAGAATTTTCTTATGGTTGTTGAAGGCATACATGATTAGAATATTATGTGCTCTGATGCTCGTACAACATTGTGGCAACCAACAAAATGTTTATTTCTTTTTGCATTGAAGTCTATCCCTGACTGACTTCTTGGGGTAATTATAATGTCATGAATTAATTTTTCTACACAAATATATATATGACCTATTGTAGGTCTATGTCGACATATTGTAGTGTATTGGAAGTTTGAATTATTCTCTTGGAAATATTTTGTGAATGCTTGGAGCCAAAAATTGGTATTTTTGGTAAATATGAAGTGCATCCAATTAGGCTGACCTAATTGATGCTTGCAGATAAGATCGAGTATATATATGTGAATGTTGAATAGGTTTTGGTGTGATGAAGAATAGTGAGAGAGTAAGAAGTGTGATTGATAAAGTAGTAGAAAGTGGGAAAGTGAGCGAATATAATGAAGTGTGTCAAGTCAGTGTATTGAGCATCACCGAAACTGTACCAACACTTGTTAGATGCATTATTATCAGTTCATTTTGGCTGTAAATCCCATTTTGTTCCATAAATATTTTGTAGTAAATGAGCCTCCTTGTAAGCAGTGAGCTTTTGTATTTGGACAGTGATTCCTTTCTGGGTAGTGAGTCCTAGGCAGTGAGCCTTACCTTTTTTAGTTCTAGAACTACTTTATATTGTGAGTTAATCCTCACTGTGGTTTTTCCCTCCTTGGGTTTTCCATGTAAAATCTGGTGTTCAGTGTGCTATTTTACTTTCCATTTTCTGTATCTCATGCTTATGCTTAATAATAGAACAATGTGATTGTGGAATTGATATCTGTTGAAGTTTTAAAGTTGGAATTTTGTGACAACTGATTCATCCCCCCCTCAGTTGTCTTGCATCTTTTAACAGAACAACCTACAAATATTTGAAGAGAATTATATTTATTTTGATTCTTTGAGTGGTAGAACTACCTAAAATAGTCTTGGTTTCTATTCTCTTGTAATCTTTCTCATTCTTATTAAAATTGAAGAAAATTTTATGGCCAAAAGTATCTACAAGGTTTAAAAATTTATCCAATCCTTATATACTATGGAATGGTAATGGGTTTTGGATTGGGTTCTCTATCAACCATCAATCATTATGAATGTCTTCTATCATTATTTTTTAGAACAAGTCATTGATTAAATTTTTTTCAATGCACTATATTAAAAAAATTAGGAGATGAATTAAAAGACATCAAAGATTTGTATTCCAAGGTCAACTCTACTTGGATCTACTTCCCAAAGTCTAGATCTATGTTCAACTTGAACATTGGATAACTAGGGGGTGATCACACATAAATAGATAGCAATGCAACAAGATCATATAATGCATAAAGAGAATCCAATACATAAACCATTTTTTATACACTCTAGAAAACCTATAATATGATAATTTGTTACACCTCTTGTAATTTGCATGTACAAAGTAGGTATTTATACAAGAAAGTCCCCAAATAAGATGCAAGTATATACTAACAAGCTTCTAATGAATATGACACATTGCATATGTGGAAAGGATGATGATATATACTAAACCCATATGACACCAATTGAATTATACTCTCAACCCTATACACTAAACTGTAAACCCTAAAACATAAAATTAATATTTTTTAACATTAAAACCTTAAAATTAAATTTAATCCCAAAACCCTCAATGTTGAAACCTTCATAAACCCTAAAACCTAAGACCTAAAACCTAAACACTATTCATTAAACCCTAAAACCTAACATTAATACTTTAACAATAAAACCTAAAAAAATAAATTTAATCTCTAAACCCTCCATTAAACCCTAAACACTAAACCCAAATGTGTGTAAAATCAAATAGTATTGGAAATTACTTGATTTATGGAGGAAAATTGCTATTTTGAATTAAAAATTAATTTAATTCAAAAGGTGGGGTCATGTGAGTAAATAATTAATTTGAATTTTTTACTAAAAGAGGAAAATTGGAAAGTGGGACCATTTTAAATAAATAATTTTATTTAAAATAGGGAAAATGCCAATGTAGACCATAATTAAATAAATTAAATAATTTATTTAATTATAAGAAGACATTTAGGAATTAATGACATATTTAAATAAATAAATAGAATTTATTTATTTAAATAATCAGGAAGAATTAATGGACCAAGATAATTAAATAAATTTAAGAATTTATTTAATTATGGAAAGACATAAGAAAATTAGTGACACATTTAAATAAATAATTTTATTTATTTATTTAAATAATCAAGAGGAATAAAGATATGAATTAATTAAATAATTATGAATTATTTAACTAACAGTTGAAAGTGGACCAAGGACAATTAAATTTTTTAATTATGCCAGGAAGAAATATGGTGACAATAGAGCTTACATGCCTAGGTCATTTTTATGTGTCTACATGAATAATTTAGAGAGAGATGGAGAGAGATAAAGAGGTGAGATAGAGAAGATAGGGAGAGAAGGAGAGAGTAAGTGATGATAGGAGTGAGAGGTAGAGAGAGAGAAATAGAGGGATGGAGAGATAGTGAGGGGATAGAGATAGAGGGGTGAGAGATAAGACATGGAGAGAGATCATTTATCCTTTACAAGAATGTGAGTATGTTATAACACATTCACATTATGGGAAGCTAAGACATACAAAAACACGAGCATGTTAAAAAATGAGTACATTATAGCATGCTCAAGTTATTATATATCTTGGGAATTTTCAATCCTTAAGGTTGGATTTGTCGGAAGATTGCTGGTGTTGTAATTGATGTCAGCATTGCTAGATTGTTGGAAGATTTCTGGTAGTGTCAAGTGTGGATATGTTGTGGTTTGATGTCACATTGATGTCAACCCCTAGTGTGGAGATTGCTGGAGTTTTTATGGTTTTTTAGATGTTGTGGATGTGTTGAAGAGACATTTGGTGTTGCTGATGTAGTTGGTTCACTTGGTCTCCAAATGTTTGTGAGAAAAAAATAAATAAATGAGTGTACAGTGTGACAGATGTGTGTTCTGTATTGTGCTCTATATTTCTTCATGGTTGAATGCTTGTGTAGTTTGGATGTGATGATCAGAGGTGTTCAGAGGCATTATGTCCAAAGTTTTAGGTTCTGGATCGTAGGTCAGAGGAAGTTGTGTTTGACAATGTGTTTGTCTATGAAGAAGGTTGTCTGGGAGCAATGAGATTGCTCCACATTTCTCTACATTATGGTTTCTTGTCTTGAAGATTTGGGAACATTCTTATACTATCTGTATTTAACTTCCCTTGGAATTTTTGGTGTTGGGTTGATCTGCAAGTCTCGATTCATAATTTACGTTTTGTGGTAGTGTGTTTGGTTGCATAGAATGAATGTGTTGTTTAGTTTTCGATGGTTGCGACAGTGGTGTTGGATATTTCGACGATGTGGAATATTTTGGAATGTGTGAAGTGTTGCTATGTGTTCTGTGTGGTGTTTCTAGACCTTGAGAGGCGTGTATGTGGTCACTTGTTAGTGTGAGTGTAGTTTTGGTCGACTTGGCATGCTAATGCTAATTATGGAGGTTGTTTGTTGCTTGTGGAAGTGAGGAAAAGTGTGGTGATGTAGATTTGGGTCCTAGTTAACCCATGGTGTGGTCTACCTTCACTTCTTTCCACCGTAGAGGTGTTTGGTGCCAACCTATTTTGGTGTTGCATGTCTAGGGTGCATACATTTCATTGAGGCTGACCTTAAGGAATTGTTTGAGGTTGCAAATGATATAAACGCAAGGTGGAGTTTGTGTTGAGGGGTGTGGCCGCTAGTAGAATTTGGAAAATAAATGACTATGTGACTAAAACTTTTAGTCACATGACTAACACTAGTAGAATTTGACAAATAAATGACTAATTTGGTCATTTATAAGTGACTAATTTGGTCATTGGGTAAAATCACAACTAAATGACTAAATAGATGACTAATATTAGACAAATAAAAATGACTAAATAAATGTGCTCATTATTAAAATCTTGGACATAATTTTATTTTAATAAACATACTCTAAAACCTTCGTCAAGACCTTATTTTCAATCGTAACCTGCCATAATTTATAATAAAATATTACAAATAAAATTACTAATTAATATTTTTTGTGGAATAAATATTTTGTTTTGTGGTGTCATCATTATATGAACACCAAAGTTTCTTCTAAATTGAATACCCAACTCCTCAAAGGGCCCAATTATGTAGTGTGGAAGATAAATATGCATACAATTCTCAAATATATACTAAGCTACTTATAAGTTTACATACTCTACATTTACTAGAGGAAAATAATGATATTACAAATAGTTTACAAGTATTATTATATAAATTAGTTAAATTATAATAGAAGAGATAAAGATGGAGATAAAAAAAATAAAGAGATAGAGACAAAGAAATATAGAGGTAGAGAGATAAAGAGGAATAGAGATATAGATGGAGAGAAAGATTGAAAGAGAAAGGAATAGAAAAAAGAGAGATAATACAAGAGAGATAGAAA